>VMDO01010836.1:0-69686 GCA_007922755.1 Pedetes capensis
TTTAGAGTATTGAAAAGCAAAGATGTCACATTGAAGACGAAGGTGCGTCTGACTCATGCCATGGTATTTTCAGTGGCATCATATGGTTGTGAAAGCTGGACATTGAACAAGAGAGACAGAAAAAGAATTGATGCTTTTGAATTGTGGTGCTGGAGACGTCTATTGAATATGCCATGGACTGCCAAAAGAACCAACAGATCTGTCCTAGAAGAAGTACAACCAGAGTGCTCCTTGGAAGCAAAAATGGCCAGACTGCGTCTTACATATTTTGGACATGTAGTCAGGAGAGAACAATCCCTGGAGAAGGACATCATGTTTGGAAGAGTGGCAGGTCAACGCAAAAGAGGAAAACCCTCCATCAGATGGATTTACACAGTGTCTGCAACAATGGGCTTAAACATAAATAAGATCGTGTGCCTGGCACAGAATCGGGAAGTGTTTCAATCTGCTGTACATAGGGTCGCTATGGGTCAGACTTGACTCGACGGCACCTAACAACAACAACAACAACTTGGCAACAGCCTTAGGCACTCAAGGAACCACAGTATCCGGGCATGTCTGGGATTCCTAACTAAACAAATGGGGTTGGATTTGGATCAGTGTGTAGAGTGCTTGCTCTGCACTCTCTGAGGCCCTGGGTTTGATCCCCAGCACCACAAACATGGGAGAAAGACGTGGCAATCCATTCCCAGAGCAATACTGAAACAAGCATCCATTGAAAATCCTATGACTAGCAGAGAAGTTCTGAAATAGTGCTGGGTACGGCACAATGTTGGGGAATATTTTGTCAAGTTGTACATAGGGTCACTATGAGTTGGACCTGACCGGAAGGCACCTAACAACAGCAACAAACAAACTTTAAGGTGTGCTGCCATCCAGCCTGAGCAGTTGGTTACTGCTACATACCCTCTAGCTGTGTGGACTTTCCAGGTGGCCCATCTTCAGGTCCTGCTCTGTGCATTGGCCTGGTGCAACTGAGCCTGTTGAATTATCTGTACCTATGCTGGGGAGAGAAATATGAAGGCCCAGAGGTACAGAGAAACAGGTCTAAGGGCCAAAGAGACTTAGCAGGCCTAAGGAGATAAAATATGTGGAATCACCTTAAAGCCAAACTAACTTCCAATGAACAAATAAACACGTGGGTGGGCTAATAGCCACCTAGAGGAATAGCTCACAGCTGGGTACCCCCAGATGCACGAACTTCCCAACCAGCCCACTTACAGCATGGGTGCTGCTCAGCACAGCTGAAAACACAGACTCCACTAGTATAGCTACAACCACCCTGGGGAGAAAGAATTGGGTACACAGTGCAGTTCCCAATGATGTAGCTCCTGGCAGCAAGGTATAGGTTTCTCAGCAGACAGGGTTCTGTGATGGTTCATATTACAGTGGGCCCAGAGCAGGATCATCCTATGGGTTTGTGGAAGAAATGGGAGGGCACACAACCACTCTGAGAACTCATCTGGAACTGCAGCAGGGAGAGAAGACTGTACCTGCTACTCAGCAACATTTGGAGGGCAGACAGGATTTCTAAGGAACTGGGTGACTGACACCTACACTGAACCAATCAGCACTGGTTAGTCTGTTTCAGCTTGCTCTGTTTTCCTTTTCTTTCTTTTGTATATTTGTGTGTCTTTGGTTTTTAAATGTTTTGGTTTTTATCCTTTGGTTTTTGTACTGCTTTGGTTTCTTTTTGTTCTCTCTTTTTTACTTTTCTCTTCATCACTTTTTCTCTTCCTCTCCTTTTTCAGACTTTATTACCTCCCTTCATTCTTCTCACTAGTCAAAAATTTTAACCGTTCTTTCTAGTTTATATTACATAAAGGAATGAGGAGATTTACAATTCGGTCTATTCATTTTCTCACTCATATTCTAACACTTCCCCTCCTGGTTGTTCTTCCTTATCCTTATCTAATCCTGTTCCCCTTCTTATCTCTCGCTCACCTGTCTATCAGAGTTTTATCTTTCTGCCATTGATACCTATGTTATAGTCAGTATTCACTCCCAAAACCTATTCATCACTATCCCTAATGACCCCTTCCCACAGGTAACTTCTTAAGGAGTACCTGGTCTCAAACAAGACTAACCATAATTATTTTATTATTTATTTATTTATTTATTCATTTATTTTTGTGGTACTGGGAGTTGAACCCAGGGCCTCACACTTGCATGATTTAAAAGTGCTGTACCACTGAGATGCACCCCCAGCCCATTTTTTCACTTTTTTCTTTTCTTTTCTTTTCTTTTTTCTTTTTTTTTTTTTTTGAGACAGAGCCTCACTAAACTACGCAGACTGCCTCTGGTCTTGAACTTGTGATCCTCTTGCCTCTGCCTCCCAAATCACTGGGATTACAGGCATGCACCACCACACCTGACTTATTAACCATAATTATAAACACGATTTCAAATGAAGCATTTACTTTGGCAAGAGAATGGTTTCTGTGCTCTGACTTTCCTTGCTCTGGAGACCAAGACCTCAAAAGTAGGCATTAAATCAAAGATAACCCCAAATATATACGGCAGAAATAACCAGACTAGGAAATGCCCCAAACCTAACCCAGGACCATAAGAAATATGAAAAAACAAGATGAAGAAGATCCCCCTAATGAATACAGCTGTTTAATAACTGAAATTAAAGACATCCAAAATGCTAGAAATATGAGAGAAAGAATTTAAAAGTCTGCTTAAAAGAATGTTAAAGACTTCAAAGATACCACAACCAAGCACATGAAAGCAATTGAACCTCTGGACAAAAAAGGCCTCTAACTTAGAAGAAAAATTCAGTAAAAAAATTGAGATCCTGAAAAAGAACCAAACAGAAATGCTGGAATTAAAAAACACAATAAAATAAAAGTGAAAGTAGAATGTAAAGCACCCAGATTGGATGAAGCAAAAACCAGAATGTCAGGGGATACAAGAAGGAGCTGAATCTAAAAGTAGAGGCATAGAAAATCTGGTCAATGAAATAGTGGCTGAAAACTTCTGAAACTTAAGGGAAAATATACACATCCAACCCACAGAGGCACCCAGAACGCCAAATAGATAAGACCAGAAGAGAACCTCTCCATGTCACAATATGGTTGGAATGCTATATCTACAAAACAAAGAAACAAATTTACAGGCTGAAAGAGCAAAACATCAACTCAATTATAAACGTAAACCCATCAGAATAAAAGCAGACTCCTCAATAACAACCCCCAAAGCAAGAAAAGCTTGGACTGGCATATTTCAAATCCTGAAAATAAATAACTGCCAACCAAGGATACTGTACACAGCAAAATTATCTTTTAAAACATATGGAGAAATTAAGACTTCCTATGATAAATAGGGGCTGGGATTTAGCTCAGTGGGTAGAGTGCTGCGCTGCAGTCTCTGAGGCCCCGAGTTCAATTCCCAGCACTGCAAAAATGGGAGAAGGGCCTGGCAATCCACTCCCAAGGCAATCCCGAAGCACTCAGCCATTGAAAACCCTATGAGGGTCGCTATGAGTCGGATACCGACTCGACAGCACCTAACAACAACAACAACAAATGATAAATAGAGAGGGCTGGGGTTTAGCTCAGTTTGTAGAGTGCTGCTGAGTGCTCTCTGATGCCCTGGATTTGATACCCAGAACTGGAAAAATGGGAGAATGATGTGGCAATCCATTCCCAAAGCAATATCACAACAATCAGCCATTGAAAACCCTATGTAGGTCACCATGAGTGAGACCTGACTTGATAGCACCCAACAAAAACCAAAAATGATTAATAGAACCCTTAACAATTCTTGACCATCAAGCCAGCATTGCAGAGATTGTTTAAAAAAAAAAAACAAACTGCATACATAAGAAGAAACACAAACCCGAATACAAGACCACAGGACTGAATATAGTCAATGAGAGGAACACATGGAAAAACAAAACTAATAAAGAAGCAAGGATACCCAAGCTAATAAACCAGCAAATTCCTAACATGAACAAGGGACAAAGTGAAGAACAAGCAACATCAAAACCCAATAGAGAAACAACAAAACAAACAAACAAACAAAAACATGTGAAACACCAAACTCCTCTCAATAATTATCCTAAATATAAATGGTTTACACTCATCATTTAAACAGCATCGATTAGCCAACTAGATTAAAAAACAAAACCTGTTGATATGTGAGGCTCAAGAGACTCATTTCATTCACAAAGACCAAAATACACTGAAAATAAAAGGCTGGAAATCAATATACCAAGCATGTAGGAAAAAACCAAAAAACCAAAAACCAAAAACCAAACAAACAAAAAACAAGGTAGCTATACTAATTTCTGACAAACTTGACCTCAATCCCAAATTAATCATAAGGGACAAGGAAGGTCACTACATATTAATAAAGGGAATAATTAACCAAAGTGACATGTTAGTCAATATGCACCAAAGACTGGTGCAGTGAATAAACATTACTGGCCATAATGGAACACATAGGTCCAGACACAATAACTTTGAGAGACCTCAGTTCGACACTCTCTTCAATAGACAAACCATCAAAGCAAAAAAAAAATCAATGAAGAAATGATGGGCTTAAATAATACCATAGACCAACTGGATGGACTGAACAGATGTCTACAGAATATTCTATCCAACAGAGGTAGAAGACACATTCTCCTTAGTACCTCATGGAACCTTTTCTAAAATATACCACATTTTAGTCTACAAAACTTGACTCAACAAATACCAAAACAAAACACCCTGAAATCATTCCAGGTACATTATGAGATCACAATGAAACAAAACTAGAAGTCAAAAGCAAGGAAAACTACAAGGATGTTACAAAGATGTGGAGATTTAATAGCATACTTCTGAATGATCAAAGGGTCATTGGAAAAATCAGAAAGGAAATTAAAAAGGTTTTTCAATCAAGTGATAATGAAAACATAACTTAGCAAAATCTATGGGATACAACAAAGGCAATTCTATGAAGGAAGTTCATAGCCTTGAGTGTCTACATTAAAAAGATAGGGAAGACCCAATTAAATGACCTAATAATACATCTCAAGAAACTAGAAATACAGCAACAAGCCAAATGCAAACTGAGAACACAAAAAGAAATAATTAAGATCAAGGCAGAGATGAACAAAATAGAGATTAAAAGGACAACATACAAAAAGTAATGAAGGTAAGAGTTGGATCTTCAAAAAGATAAGCAAAATTGACACTCCCTTAGCCAAATTCATCAGAAAAGAGAGAAGGCCTAAATTAATAAAATTAGAGATGAAAAAGGGGTCATAACAACTGATACTAATGAAATATAGAAGGTCATTAGAGACTATTTGGAGAACTTGAACTCCCCAAAGATGAAAATATAGAAGAAATGGATAAATCCCTCAACACTAATGACTCATCAAAATTAAATCCTGAAGATTTAAATAAATTAAACAGACCTATAACAAACAATAAAATTGAAGCCGTAATAAAGAACTTCCCAACAAAGAAAATCCCAGGCCCTAACAGGATCACAGCTGAATTCTATCAAACCTTTAAAGAAGAATTAGTACCTATCCTCCTTAAACTATTGTATAAAATAGAATAGAAAGGAAAGATATACTTTCAAATTCATTCTATGAAGCCAGTACCACTCTGATACCAAAATCAGACAATGACTCTCCCCAAAAAAGAAAACTATAGACCAATTTTCCTGACGAACATTAATGCAAAAATACAAACCAAATACCGCAAGGCAGAAAAAAAGATCATTTCACAGATGCAAGGTTGGTTCAACATATGCAAATCAATTAAAGTAATTAAATATAACAAGAGACTTGTAGATGGAAATTACATGATCATCTCAATCAATGCTGAAAAAGACAAACTTCAATATTTTTCATGAAAAGTCTTGAAGAAATTGGATATAGAAAGAACATATCTCAATATCATAAAGACCATATGTGACAAACCTATAACCAACATCATACTAAATGAGGAAAAATTGGAAGCATTCCTTCTAAAATCAGGATCAAGACAAGTATGTCCACTCTCTCCTCTCCTATTCAAAATAGTGGTTGTAGTCTTAGCCAGAGAAATCAGGCAAGAGAAAGAAATAAAAAGGATATAAATAGGGAATGATGAGATAAAATTATCCCTATTTATGTGACATGATCCTATTCCTGTTGTTCTTCTTAGGTGCCAGTGAGTGCCATCTGACTCATAGAAACCCTACATACAACAGATAAAACTGTATTGTCATGCTTCTCTGCTATTCATAGGGTTTTCAATGGCTGATTGTTTTTTGGGAGTGGGTTACTGGGTCCTTCTCCCAAGCCTACAGCACCTGGTGCTCTTAGGTGGTCTCCCATCCAAGTACTAACCAAGCCCGACCCTGCTTAGCTTCTGAGATCTGATGGGATTGGACACCACAGTGGTACGGCTGCAGGCAACCTATACCTAAAAGTCTCTAAAAACTCTACTAGAAAACTCCCAAGTCTAATTAACTCATTTAGCAAAGTAGCAGGATACAAAATTAGTACTAAAAAAATCAGTAGAATTCCTTTCTATTAATAATGAACAGGAACAGAAACAAATCATAGTAACAATCCCATCCATAATAACTCCCCCAAAATTAAGCATACCGGAATCAATCTAACCAAAGACCCTAAAGACCTTTACAATGCAAACTTCAAAACACTAAAGAAAGAAATCACAGATGATACCAGGAGATGGAAAAACCTTGCTCATGGATTGGAAGAATCAATATTGTGAAAATGACTACACTACCAAAAGTAATCTACAGATTCAATGCAATCCCATCAAAATTCCAATAATATATTTCACAAAAATAGGAAAAGCAATACTAAAATTCATATGGAAGCGCAAAAGACCTCATATAGCCAAAATAATCCTAAGCAGCAAAAACGATGGAGGAGGCATCACAATACTTGACATCAAACTATACAGGGCAATTGTGGCAAAACCAGCTTGATACTGGCACAAAAACAGGGAAGAAAATCAAGGGAATGGAATAGAAGATCCAGATATACACTCATACTACAGCCACGTGATCTTTGACAAAGGGGCTGAAGGCATACATTGAAGGAAAGATAGCCTTTTCAACAAATGGCACTGGGAAAAGTGGATATCCATATGTAGAAGGAGGAAAGTAGGCTTATACCTCTCAATTCACCCTAGAATCAACTCCAAATGGGTCACAGACCTCAACATAAAACTGGAAAACTTAAAACTACTACAAGAAAAAACTGGGAACACACTCCCAACATACAAGCATAGGCAAGTGCTTCCTTAACAAGACTGCCCAGGAAACTGTACCAAGAATTGGCAAATAGAATTATGCAAAACTAAAAGCTTTTGTACAGCAAAGGAAACCAATTATGGAATAAAGGGAGAGCCCACAGTGTGGAAGAAAATCTTTTCATCTTATATATCTGATGGAGAATTAGTTGCTGCATATACAAATAACTCAAGAAATTAAACACCTAGGCAACAAATAATTCAGTGATAAGTGGGCAATGGAACTGAATAGACAGTTCTCAAAAGAAGAAATACAAAAGCTAATAAACACATGAAAAAATCCTCAATATCCCTAGTCATCATTGCTGTTGATTTGTTGTTAGGTGCCATCAAGTCGTGCCCAACTCATAATGACCTTCATAGGTGTTTCAACTGTTGTTGTTAAATGCTATTGAAGTTAGCAACCCTATGTACAACAGAACAAAACTCTCCCCAATACTGTACTATGCCTGCCACCATTGTCAGTGCTTCTCTGCTATTTATGGAGTTTTCAATGGCTGATTATTTTGGGAGTGGATTGTGACATCCTTCTCCCATTTTTGTGCTGCTGGGGATTGATCCTGGGTCCTCAGAAAGTACAGAGCAGCACTCTCCTAATTGAACTAAACCCCAGCACCCCCAGCCATCAGGGAAATGCAAATCAACACTACACGGAGATTCTATTTCACACTGGTAAGAACGACCAAGATTAATAAATCAAACAACAACAAATACTGGCAATGATATGGTGAAAAGGGAATTCTTTTACATTGCTGGTGGAACTGTAAATTAGTTCAGCCACTATGGAAATCAGTACAGAGATAACATATTAAACTAAAATTGGAAAGACCATATGATCCAGTTATACCACTTCTTGGAATATACCCAAAGGAAGATAAGTCATCATACAACAGAGACATTTGCACTTCCATATTTAATGCAGCAGTCTTCACAATTGCTAGGGCATGGAATCAACTCAGATGTCCATCAACAGAGGACTGGATTTTTAAAATGTAGTATATATGCCCAATGGAATATCAGTCAGTAGTAAAGAAGAATGAAATTATGTCATTTGCAGCAAAATGGATGGAACTGGAAAGCATCATTTTAGGCAAAATAACCCAGACTCAAAAAGAGAAATACCACATGCTCTCTGTCATATATGGGAGCTAAATCTATTTTAAAGGAAGAGAAAAAGAAAAAAAGAAAAAGAAAAAGCAATCTTATCTATGGTTAGAAAATAGAAGTGGACCTAACACTGCCCTAAGGGCACTAGAGGGAGGAAATGCATGATGGAGGAAGCAGGGAAGTGGAGGGAGAATATAGAATGGTAAAGAAGAAGAGAAAAACCACAAAATATAGGATGCAGCTATATGAAAAAAAAGAAAAAAAAAAGAAAAATCATGATTAACCCATGGTTGCAGACAGTTATCATTACGTGTTCATCAAAATTTTTCTTCTTTTTCATTGTTATTTTGTTGTGTAAAATGTTGAAGGAGATAGAAGTATAAGTAGTCCTGATTTGATAGTTGCATAATGGACATATCAACTGAATTATCACTCTGTATCCCACTAATATGTATAATTAAAATACTAATACATTTTTTATATTTGAAGCAAAAAATAGTTGAGTCATGGTTGTACATATTTTATAGTTTTAATTTGCATTTTTCTGATGACTAATAATGTTGAATACCTTTTCTGGTACTTATTGGAGATTTGCATATCTTCTTTTGTGAAATGTTTGTTCAAATTATTTGTTCAGTTTCTAAAATTTGATAACTTGTCTTCTTGTAATTGAGTTGTAAGAATTTTTAAATGTATTATGGATATAAGTCTTTGTCAAATACATGTTTCATAAATAGTTTCTCCTAGGCTATGGTTTTTCTTATCATTTTCTTAGTAATGTCTTTCAAAGAATTGTTGTTGTTAGGTGCCATTGAGTCGTGTCTGACTCATAGTGACCCTCATACGGTTTTCAAAGGCTGATTGTTTGGAGATTGCCTTAGGAGTGGATTGCCACATCCTTCTCCCATTTTTGTGGTGCTGGGATTGAACTCAGGAGCTCAGAGACTGCAGAATAATGCTCTAGGAACTGCACTAAATCCCAGCCCTTTCACAGAAAAGCTTTTAATTTTGATGAAGTCCAATTTATCTCTTTCAAGACACGTGGTTTTTGTGGTCTAAGAAATTTTTTCCCAGGTCAAACAATTTTCTTCCTATTTTTTAAAAATAATGTTTTCATGTTATCTTTTATGTTTAGGCTTCATACATTTTGAATTAGTTTTTGCATATGGTGAGAAGTAGAGATCTAAATCAATTTATTCTTCTATATGTAGTTATCCTGGCACCACCTTTTGAAATAGCTAAGTTTTCTGCATTGAATCACTTCAATGTTTGTGTCAAAAATCAATTGGTATTCATGTATAGATCTATTTTGGGGCTTTCTAATCTGTTTTATTGATCAATATGTCTATTTAGTAAATTGTCTTGATTATTGAATTCAGTACTAACCTTTGAAATCAGGTAGATTAGTCCTTTCATTTTTCTTTTTTTTCACAATTTTATTAAGTATTTTAGGTTATTTTCATTGCCCTGCAAACTTCAGTTTTACACATCAATTTCTAAAAAAAAAAATAATAAAATCACTTCCAGTATTTTGTCTAAGGTTTTCTTGAGTCTGTAGGTCAATTTAGTGAGAACTATCTTAATAATATTAAGTTCTCTGATCCATCTATAAGATATGTAATGTACTTCAGCCTTCTTTATTCCTCTTGCAAACAATTCACAATAGTTTTTATTAAAATTTATTTCTCAGAAGAATCATGATTCTCCATTTTGTGACTTTGATGTTCTTCACCTGGAGCAAGATAATGGATGGACTACTGAAAATACTATCTACCAGAACCTTTGCAATGCAGTAAAGGCAGTTCTATGAGGAAAATTGATAGCTATTAGTAGTTATATTTTAAAAAATTAAAATTAAATTAAATTAAAAATTAAAATTAAAATTAAAAAAAATTAAAAACCCAAACGTCTTTTTTGATGATGAATGCAACCCCATTTCTCTTTAGTTTATCATTCCCAGCATAGTAGACCATATGATTGTGTGACTCAAAATGGCTTATGCCAGTCCATTTTAGCTCACTGATGCCTAGAATGTTGATATTTATGTGCTCCATTTTTCTTTTAACAATTTCTAATTTTCCTAGATTCATATTACGTACATTCCATGTTCCAATTATTAATGGATGTTTACAGTTGTTTCTCCTCATTTTGAGTAGTGCCACATCAGCAAGTTGAGCACCCTGGGGCTTTACTCCATTTCTGTCATCACGGTAGACTCTTTTGAGGTGGCAACTCTTCCCCAGTAGTCTTTTGAGTGTCTTCCAACCTGGGGGACTCATTTTCTGGTACTATATCTGACAGTGTTTCTTTGCTATTCATAAGAGTTTTCAATGGCTAGTTGTTTCAGGAGTGGTTCGCCAAGTCCTACTCCCTAGTGTGTCTTAATCTGGAAGCTCAGCTGAAAACCAGTCCACCATGGGTAACCTTGCTCATATCTGAGGTACCGTGGCATAGATCTCAGCCTCATCACAACATAGAAGCCCCCACAGTGTGGCAAACTGACAGACGTGTGGGGGAGGTGGAATATACAGGAGCCAAATTGACTGTATTTGTGGAGTGAAACGATAGAAAATCTCATATCAAATTTCAGAACAAGACCAGGTGCTGATTGTGGATCAGACCATCAACTGCTCATATGGAAGTTCAAACTGAAGCTGAAGAAAATTACGACAAGTATGTGATAGCCCAGGTATTACCTTGAGTATATCCCACCTGAGTTCAGAGACCACCTCAAGAACAGGTTTAATGATAGAAGACCAGATGAGCTGTGGCACGACATCAAAGATATCATTCATGAGGAAAGCAAAAGGTTATTAAAAAGATAGGGAAAAAAAACCCAAATTGCACTTCAAAAAAAGACTCTGAAACTTGTTGAACATTGAGCAGCTACAGTAAAAGGAAGACATGATGAAGTTAAGGAACTAATCAGATGATTTCAAAAGGCAGCTCAAGAAGAATAAAATCAAATATTTTAATGATATGTGCAAAGAGCTGGAGACAGAAAACCAACAAGGAAGGACAAGCTCTGTGTTTCTCAAGCTTAAGGAAATGAAGAAAAAAATTCAAGCCTCAAGAGGGAATAGTGAAAAATCTGCAGGGAAAATATTAAACAATGCAAGAAACATCAAAAGTAGATGGAAGGAATACACAGTCATTAAGCAAAAAAGAATTGGTGGATGACCAACCATCTCGTGAGGTTGCATATGATCAAGAAACAATGGTATTAAAGGATGAAAAAGAAGCTGCCATGAAGGAATTGGTGAAACACAAGATTCCAGGAATTGATGGAATACCAATAGAGATGTTTCAGTAAACTGATGCAGCACTAGAGGTGCTAACATGTTTACACCAAGAGACTTGGAAAAGAGTTACCTGGCCAGCTGACTGAAAGAGATCCATATTTGTGCCTATTCCCAAGAAAGGCAATCCAATTGAATGTGGAAACTATCAAATAACATCATTAATATAACATGCAAGCAAAATTTTATTAAAGATAATTCAAAAGCAACTGCAGCAGTATATAGACAGGGAACTGCTGGAAAATCAAACTGGGTTCAGAAGAGGGTGGGGAACTAGGGACATCATTGCTGATGTCACATAGACATTAGCTGAGAGCAGAGAATATCAGAAAGATGTCTACCTATGTTTTAATGACTATGCAAAGGCATTTGACTCTGTGGATCATAACAAATTATGGATAACACTGGGAAGAATGGGAATACCAGAGCACCTAATCATAATATGAGGAATCTGTGCATGGACCAGGAGGCAGTCACTTGATCAGAACAAGGAAACACTGCTTGGTTTAAAGTCAAGTAAGGTGTGCACCAGGGCTGTATTCTTTGAACATAACGTTTCAACTTCTATGCTGAGAAAATAATCTGAGAAGCTGGACTTTATGAAGAAGAACATAGCATCAGGACTGGAGGAAGACTCAGTAACAATCTGTGTTATGCAGCTGACACAGCTCTGCTTGCTGAAAGTGAAAAGGATTTGAAACATTTACTGATAAAGATCAAAGAACATATCCTTCATTATGGATTGCAACTCAACATCAACAAAACAAAAATCCTTACAATTGGGTCAGTATGCAACTTCACAATAAATGGAGAAAAGATTAAGGTTGTCCACAATTTTGCTTTACTTGGATCTACAATCAACACCCGTGGAAGCAGCAGTCAAGAATTCAAAAGACACATTGCTTTGGGAAAAGCTGTGGCACAAGATCTCTTTAAAGTATTGAAAAGTAAAGGTGTCACATTGAAGACAAAGGTGCATCTGATTCATGCCGTGGTATTTTCAGTCTCATCATATGGTGGTGAAAGCTCGGCCTTGAACAAGGGAGACAGGAGAAGAATTAATGCTTTTGAATTATGGTGCTGGAGACAATTATTAAATATACCATGGATTGCCAAAAGAACCAACAGATCTGTTCTATAGGAAGTGCAACCAGAGAGCTCCTTAGAAGCAAGGATGGTTAGACTGCGCCTTACCTATTTTGGACATGTAGTCAGGAGGAACCAATCCCTGTAGAAGGACATCATGTTTGGCAGAGTGGCAGGTCAACCACAACAAATAGAAAACCTTCCACTTGATTGATTGACGCAGTGGGCTGCATCAATGGGCTTAAACATAAATAAGATCATGTGCCTGGCACAGAATCTGGGAATGTTTTGTTCTGCTGTACATAGGATTGTTATGAGTCAGACTAGACTCCATGGCATGTAACAACAACAAACATTAAAAAGAAAGTCGTTTTTGGAGCTGGGCAAGGTGGCGCATACCTGTAATCCCAGAGACTCGGGGGGCAGAGGCAGGAGGATCGCAAGTTTGACACCAGAGGCAGTCTGTGTAATTTAGGAAGACCATGTCTCAAAAAGTCAAAAAATGGGCTGGGGGTATAGCTTAGTGGTACAGCACTTGCAAAACATGCAAGCATGTGACCTTGGGTTCAACCCCCCAGACTGAAAAAAAAAAAGTCATTTTTGGTAATCAGTCCAATTATTGGAAAATTAAGAACTCGTTACGTGAATATCCTTTTTGAAATGTAAATCTTAATGAATTTAAATACAGAAGAAGTATCTATAATGGAAATTGAGTGACCAAACGAAGATGAGTTTGAAGTGTAAAATATCAGATTTTAAAGATTTAGTACAAAAGAAAAGATATAATATATCACATTAATAACTTTATATTGATTTCATGTTAAAATGATAATTCTTTGAGTATATTGGGTTAAATAAAATACGTTCCTAATTTAAAAAGATCAGGGCAGAATTCAATGAAAAGGAAATGAAAAGAACAATGCAACAAATCAATAAAATAAAAGTTCATTCTTGGAAAAGATAAAAAAAAGCTTGACAAATACCTAGCCAAACTAACAAAAAGAAAGAAATAGAAGATCAAATTAATAAAATTAGAAATGAAAATGGGTCAAGCCAAACTAACAAAAAGAAAGAAATAGAAGATCAAATTAATAAAATTAGAAATGAAAATGGGTCATTATAATGGGTACCTATAAAATACAGAAGACCATCAGATTACTTTGTCAACATGTATTCCTAAAAAAGGCAAATACAGAAGAAATGGATAAATTCCTTCACACATATGACCTATCAAAATTAAATCAAGAGGATATAAATAATTTAAACAGACCTATACCAAGTCAGGTGGGATTTGGCTCAGTTGATAGAGCGCTGCGCTGTAGTCTCTGAGGTCCTGAGTTCAATTCCCAGCACCGCAAAAATGGGATAAGGGCCTGGCAATCCACTCCCAAGGCAATTCTGAAACAGTCAGCCATTGAAAACCTTATGAGGGTCACTATGAGTCAGATACCGACTCGACGGCACCTAACAACAACAACAACATACCAAGTCAGGGCTGGGATTTAGCTCAGTGGGTAGGGCGCTGCACTGCAGTCTCTGAGGATCCGAGTTCAATTCGCAGCACCGCACAAATGGGAGAAGGGCCTGGCAATCCACTCCCAAGGCAATCCCGAAGCACTCAGCCATTGAAAACCCTATGAGGGTCGCTATGAGTCGGATACCGACTCGATGGCACCTAACAACAACAACAACATACCAAGTCAAGAAAATGAAACAGTCGTAAACAATCTCTAAACAAAATAAAGCCCAGGTCTTGATTTTAACAACCAAATTTTGCCAAGCCTTTAAAGATGATTGAATACCAATCCTCCTAAAATATTTCATAAAATAGAAAAGGAAGGAATACTCTCAAACTCATTTTATGTATCCACTATCACTCTGATACCAGAACCAGATAAAGACATGAAGAAAAAAATACCTTCAGATCAGTTTCTCTGATGCACATAGACACAAAAATCCTCAACAAAATACTTGCAAACTGAATAGAGCAACATATACATATATATATATATATGTATATATAAAATACATATATATATATATAAAATACACCATGACCAAGTAGGTTTCATTCCACAGATGTGAGGTTGGTTCAACATATGCAAATCAATAAATGCAATTCAGCACATAAACATTCTCAGAAACAAAAACCACATCAACCTCACAATAGATGCATAAAAGCCCTTTGACTAAGTTCAACATCCCTTCATGATAAAAGACCTGAAGAAACTGGAATTAAAAGTAACATTAAAATCTTCAACACGTAAAGGCAATATGTGACAAACCTATAGCCACTGAATGAGGAAAAATTGAAAGCACTTTCTTTAAAAGCAGGAATGAGACAAGGGTGTCCACTCTCTCCACTATTATTCAATATAGTGATTAAATGAAGAAGTAAAACTATTGCTGTATACAGATGACATTTTCCTACATTTAAAAGACCTGACAATCCCACCAGGATTCTCTTAGATCTGATAATTACTCAGCAAAAGAACAAAATATAAAATAAATATTCAAATATCAGTTGTTGCTGCTATTATGTTCTGTTGAGTGACCTACTCAGAATGACTTTATGCACAACAGATCAAAACACTCCCCAACACTGTGCCACACACATGATCTTCTTTATGTTTAAACCCATAGTTGCAGCCACCTAGGTGAGAGTCTTCTTCATCTTTTTGTTGTTGTTGTTGTTGTTGTTGTTGTTGGCCTGCTATTCTCTCAAACATGAAATCCTTTTCCAGGGATTAGTACCTCCTGACAACAACATGTCCAAAATATGTAAGACATAGTCTAGCCATACTTGTTTCCAAAGAGCACTCTGGTTGCACTTCTAGAACAGATCTGTTGGTTCTTTTGGCAATTCATCTAGATCCAATATTCATTTCCAGCACCATAATTCAAAAGCATCAATTCTTCTGTCTCCATTATTCACGGTTAAACTTTCACAAGCATATGATGTGACTGAAAATATCATGGCATGAGTTTGGTATGCCTTTGTCTTCAGTGTGACACCTTTAATTTTCAACACTTTAAAGAGGTCTTTTGCAACAGCTTTTCCCAATACAATGCATCTTTTGATTTCTTGACTACTGCTTCCGTGGGTGTTGATTATAAAACCAAGTAAAGCAAAATCTTGGGCAGATCCAGTCTTTCTTCACTTATCACAAAGTTGCTTACTGACCCAGTTGCAAGGATTTTGTTTTCTTGATGTTGAGGTGCAATCCATACTGAAGGCTGTGTTCTTTGATCTTCATCAGTAAATGTTTCAAATCATCTTCACTTTCAGCAAGCAGAGTAGTATCATCTGCATAACATAGGTTGTTAATGATTTTTCTACCAATTATGATGCCACATTTTTCTTTATAATGTCCAGCTTCTCAATATAGAGATTGAAGAGGTACAGTGAAAGAATACAGACCTGTCACACAAGTTTCTTGACTTTAAACCAAGTAGTGTCACCTTGTTCTGGTCAAATGACTTCCTCCTCATCTATGTACAGATTCCTCATGATTATAATTACATGCTCTGGTATTCCCATTCTTCAAAGTATTATCCACAATGTATTGAGATTCACACAGTCAAGTGCCTTTGCATAGTAAATAAAGCATAGATAGGAACCATTCTGGTATTCTTTGCTTTCAGCCAATATCTATCTGACATCAGCAGTGATATCCCTGATTCCATGCTTTTTTCTGAATCTGGCTTGATTTTCTGGCAGTTCTCTGTCAATATACTGTGACAGTTAATTTTGAATGATCTTTAGCAAAATTTTACTTGCATATGATAGTAATGACATTTTTTGATAATTTCTGCATTTAGTTGGATCCCTTTTCTTGGGAGTAGACACAAATATAAATCTCTTCTAGTCAGTTGGCCAGATAGCTGCTTTCCAAATCTCTTGGCATAGACAAGTGAGTACCTTCGGTGCTGTATCTACTTGTTGAAACATCTCAATTGATATTCCATCAATTCCTGGAGGCTTGTGTTTTGCCAGTGGAAAAGATAAAAAAGCTTGACAAATACTTAGCCAAACTAACAAAAAGAAAGAAATAGAAGATCAAATTAATAAAATTAGAAATGAAAATGGGTCATTATAATGGATACCAATAAAATACAGAAGACCATCAAGGCAGCTTCCACTTCTTCTTTCAGTACCATTGGTTCCTGATCATATGCAACCTCTGGAAACGGTTGGTCATTCATCAATTCTTCTTGGAATAATGACTCTGTATTCCTTCCATTTTCTTTTGACATTTTTTACATCATTTAATATTTTCCCTGTAGAAAATTTCACTATGCCAACTTGAGGCTTGAATTTTTTGTTAATTCTTTAAGCTTGAGAAAAACAAAGTGCTTTCTTTCTTTTTGGTTTTCTAGCTCCAGCTCTTTACACATGCCATTATAATATTTGATTTTGTCTTCTTTAGCTGCCCTTTGAAATCTCCTGTTTAGTTCTTTAACTTTGTCATGTCTTCCTTTTACTTTAGCTGCTTGATGGTCAAGGGCAAATTTCACAGTCTCTTTTGACATGTAATTTGGTCTTTTCTTTTCTTTTTCCTGTATTTTTATTAGCCTTTTGTTTTTCTCATGAATGATGTCTTTGATGTCATGCCACAACTTGTCTGGTCTTTGATCATTAGTGTCTAACACATCAAATCTGTTCTTGAAATGGTCTCTGAACTCAGGTTGAATATACTCAAGGTCATATGTTGGCTCTTGCACACTTGTTCTAATTTTCCTCAGTTTTAGTTTGAACATGCATATGAGCAATTGATGGTCTGATCCACACAATCAGCAGCTTATCTTGTGCTGACTTCTGATATTGAGGTTTTCCACTGTCTCTTTCCACAAATGTAGTCAATTTAGTTCCTAGATGGTCCATCTGGTGAATTTCATGTGCACAGTTGCTGTTTATCTAGGTGAAAACATGTATTTGCAATGAAAAGATTGTTGGTCTGACAAAATTTTACCATATGATCTCTAGCATCATTTCTTTCACCAAGACCATATTTTTCAAATACTGAGACTTCTTTCTTTCTAACTTTTGGATTTCAATCGGCAGTAATTATCAGTGTATCCTGATTGCATATTTGATCAATTTCAGACTGCAAAAGCTAGTAAAAACCTTTCACTTTTTCATTGTGGCCTTGGTGGTAGGTGTGTAAATTTGAATCAGTCATATTAACTAGCCCTCCTTGTAGGTGTATGGATATTATTCTATCCCTGATAGCACTATACTTCAGGACAGATCTTGAGATGTCTTTTTTGATGATGAACGCAACTCCATTTCTCTTTAACTTGTCATCTCCAGCATAGTAAACTATATGATTATCTGATTCAGTAGCATTTCTATTTAACAACAACAAACAGGATGAGAAAGAAATCAAAACCTCAAATCTCATTTACAATCCCCTTAAAAAAATCCATTAATAAATCTAGCCAATTAACTAAAAGACTTCTATAGTGAAAACTTCAAAACATTGAAGAAAGAAATTGAAGAAAACAGTAGAAAATGGAAAGACCTCTCTTGCTCATGGATTTGCAAGATTAATATTGTGAAAATGGTTATACTACCAAAAGTGATCAACAGATTTAATACAATCCCCATCAAAATTCCACTGGCACATTTCACAGAAATAGGAAAAAATCCCAAAAATTCATATGAAAGGACAAAAGACCTCAGATAGCCAAAGGAATCCTGAGCTGAAAGAGCAACGCAGTAGGTATCACAATATCTGACATCAAATCATATTGCAAGGCCTTAGTAACAATAACAGTTTGGCAATGGCACAAAACCAGACATGAATATCAATGAATGGAATAGATGACTCAGAAATAAGCCCATATAATGGCCTTATTGATTTTTGACAATGGAGGAAAAACCATACATTAGAAAAAGGATAGCATCTTCAAATATTTATTCACATATACAATGTGTGTGTGTGTGTGTGTGTGTGTGTGTGTGTGTGTGTGTGTGTACAAGATTGGAAAGTGCAAGAGGATATATCTAGAACAGGGAGAGAATTAGTGGGAGGGTGTTGGAAGCAACATGGGATAGGTAATAAGGAGAAAACAACTGCAAAATACATGATTTAACTGTGTGATAATTTCCATAATGAAACTCATTATATGTATGTTAATTAAATAATAAAAAAAGAAAGAACAGAAAAGGAGAAAGAAATGAAAGCAGAACCAAAAAGGAAAAATCAAATCATTTTGATACTGGGCATAAATAAATTGTTTTCTCTCTTTCATGTAGTAATGATTATATTCATAGAGTAAGCTTTAACATTATAGATAGGAATTTAGTGGCCATAGACCTAAGATATTTAACTTTTATCTGACTATGCATGGCATGAACATATCTGTAATGACCTAGTTGAAGACAACTGTTCTTTTTTATGTCTTCATTTTGCTTCTTTGGCTATGGTATGAGCCTAAAGCCAGATGACAATAACTGAAGACCCCATAGACTCATATGTGCTTCCTTTCTATGATAATTCTAAGTTACTGATTGAGAGTTTATAGAGCAAATTGTAGATTAAAGATTTATTTCATGTGTCAGTTGCAGATTATTTTGAGTTACCCACAGTATTTTGTGACTGGCCTCACATGGATTTGCTTAGATTTCATGGTTTCATGAATTTCAAGGAAAAATACAATCCCCTATCTATTATCCATAGGTCTGAAATCCAAAAAGTTCTGAACTCCTTCAGTTAAAAATAAATGAATTTGGTGGACATGGTGGCACATTCCTGTAATCTCGGTGACTCCCAAGGCAGTGTCAGGAGAATTGAGAGTTCAAGGCCAGAGAAGCCTGCATAATTTAGTGAGATCTTGACTTAAAAAGTCAAAAATGGGCTGGCAGTGTAGCCCAGTGGTAGAGTACCTACAAAGCATATGTGAGGCCCTGAGTTCAACCCTTCAGTATGAAAAAAGGAGAAGAAAGAAAGAAAGAGAGAGACGGAGAAGAGAGAGGGAAAGGGAGAGGGAGAGAGACACACACAAACACATAGAGGAAGGAAGGAAAGAAAAAAAGATATAAAGAGCTCATTTGATGAAAAGAATCTAATTTGACCTTAATTCATTTAGTGCTCAAATCTAAACTGATAGGAGGCTTTTTTGTTGTTCTTTCCATCATTCAGTATAAATATTCAAAAAATTCACTGCAGAAACATGCATTTGATTATGGAATATTACAAAATACATGGTGTGGACAGTATATTTTCTTTCTAAAATGTGAAAAATTCTGAATTCTGAAATGCATCTCTGCCGAAAATCTTAGGCAAGTGATTTCTGACTTCTATATTTGGTTTCCTAAAGTCATGCAGACAAGCTGTGGTGAGTTTGCAGAATATTTTTTTGTTGTTGTTCGCACATGATTTGTAAACAGCCATGGAAATAGAAATGTAACATTTTTTTTCATTTTTGGCAGCTCAGACTGTACTCCCCTTTCTAATAGCATCTGCCTCCTTTTGGGGAATGGTTTCTTCCCTATTGGGATCTAACCCTGATGTCTTCTCACAATGTATTAGCTGAAGCTGATAGTCTCCCTTCTCTGTCCTAGTGGTGCCAAGAGTTGGGCTATAACAGTGAGACTCTACCTCAAAAAAAAAAAAAAAAAAAAAAAAAAAAAAAAAAAAAAAAAAAAAAAAAAAAAAAAAAAAAAAAAAAAAAAAAAAAAAAAAAAAAAAAAAAAAGGAAAGAAAAGAAAGAAGACAAAAGAAAAAGAAGATTTGAGCATATGTGATCCAAATGTGGCCTAGTAGATGCCCAGTATGGTAACTTTATATAAACAACCCAAAGACCAGGTGACAGGCTGGACATCATACATATTTCTGCACCTGAGCCCTCTGGACTTACTATTTGCAGTCTTACATTAGCTCTTGATATCTGTGAATGTGACTTTACCTGGACACAAGGTCTTTGCAGATGTGATCAATTGAAGCTAAGGTTGTACTGGATTAGGATGTACCCAAACCCATATGAAGCCGTAGCCCTGTGGCATCCAATCCCATCAGATCTCAGAAGCTAAGCAGGGTTGGGCTTGGTTAATACATGGATGGGAGACCACCTGGGAAGACCAGGTGCTGTAGGCTTGGGAGAAGGACCCAGAAACCCACTCCCAAAAATCAATTCGCCATTGAAAACCCTATGAACAGCAGAGAAGCGCTGACAATAGCATTTTGCCTGTTGTGCACTGGGTCACTATGAGTCAGATACTGACTCGATGGCACCTAACAACAACAAACCCATATGAATGGACTCCTTATAAACAGAGAAGAAACACACAGAGACCCAATGAGAATGTCAGAAATGAAGGCAGGAACTTGAGTGACTGAGTCACAAGCCATGGAAGGCCAAGTGCTGCTGGGAACCACCAGAGCCTGGAAAGAACAAGGAAAGATTTGTCCCTAAAGCCTTGGGGGAAGGCATGGTCCTGCAGGTTCCTTGATTCCAGACTTCCAGCTTCCAAGACTGTGTGGCAAAGAATATCTACTGGGTTAAGCCACCTAGTTTGTGGAATTTTGTTACAATAGTCCTTGGAAACTAATAGTCTGTCCATAATTCTCTTATGGGAAGTCAACCAGGGTTTGATTGCCAGCAGGTGTTCTAATATGCCAAATAATACTCTACATACGCTTGTGTGATTTGTGGATGCTATGAATTATTTTAAACATTCTAAACAGGAATATATTTTACATAAAAACGTTTAAATTGTCTGTCTGGAAAACCGTAAGTACCAAAGCTGAAAGAGAGTATATGTGAGATAGAGAGCGGGGGTGGGGGAAGAAGAGAGGAGGAAGGGAGAGGGAGAGAGGGAGGGAGGAAGAGAGAGAAAGAAACAGCTTAGAAATTCAGATATGACACTACAGAGCAAATAAAATCCTGAAGGCTTCCAAAATAAAATATTATATTGCTCATGGCAACAAATTAGTGGATAGCCAACCAGGGCTTGCCTTTAGAATCTATCAAAATAGGCTGTACTTTACATAAGAGAAAGTCTTCTTTATGTTATGATTGCTTTCTAAGATACATTACGTTATGATAAACGATCCTGTGCATTGTTTTGACAATCAGAGAATTTATGAATGAGAAACTGATTTGCCTGCAGTGATGAACTGAATTGTAAAAAAAGCATTAACAATGATGATACCATTTACAATTTGTTTAAGAATTGTTACAGTTTTGCTTTCTTTTTAATCAGGAGCAAAAAAGCAGCCAAAAGGCATTTATTTTGTAGTAACAAGCATCTGACAGCTCTCATTAGAAGAACTCACTTAGGAATCCAAAGGTATGGGCTGGTTAGTTTCTGCTGTGTTATATTTATGTGACCTCCCAGCTATAACACGGAGACCTTCCACTCAGGTTTTTAACCTTGTGCATGGAGAAATGTCAGAAGCTTCTGCTGCTATTTGTTCCCAGGTTCTTAGAGTGAAAAAGTTATTTTTTCCAAAATTTTAGAGAGGATATGTAGCACTTGGGACCCTGTGCCTAAGGATCTGTATATTAGGTATGAAATGCCTCCTTGATTTGTAGGAAGCACCCCTCAAGGTGAAGCAGATATTAGAACCATCTTTCTCCATTTATGCCTAGATAAATCCAAAATAAAATCAATTAAAACCCCAAATAGTCAGATTAACTGTTGAAAAAAGAAAGTGTCAAAGGTGAAAAAGTATTACTAATAGTCAAGGTAAGATTATCTATATCAAAATTTTTCTTTCTTTTTTCCTTTTTTCTTTCTTTGTTTCTCTTTCTTTCTTTTTTTCTTTCTCTTTCTTCTTTATTTCTTTTCTTTCTTTCCTCTCTCTCTCTCTCTCTCTCTCTCTCTCTCTCTCTCTCTCTCTCGCCCCCTTGCTCTCTCCTTTTCTTTTTTGCAGTACTTAGGAGTTGAACCCAGGGCCTTACACAAACTTTGTAAGTACTCTACCACTGGGCTGCGCTTCCAGCCCATTTTTCATTTTTTATCTTGTTGACAGGGTCTCGCTAAGTTATGCAGGCTGCCTCTGGCCTCAAACCTGTGATCCTCCTGCCTCTACCTCCCAAGTCACTGGGATTACAGGCATGAGCCACCACACCCGGCT
Organism: Pedetes capensis; assembly: GCA_007922755.1. Lineage (NCBI taxonomy): Eukaryota > Metazoa > Chordata > Mammalia > Rodentia > Pedetidae > Pedetes > Pedetes capensis. The sequence continues at coordinate 22,849 of VMDO01010836.1, forward strand.
AAAATTTCTTTTCTTTCTGTCTCTTTTCTTTTTGTTAGTACTGGGGCATTGAACTCAGGGCCTCATACAACATGCTAGGCAAATGCTGTAGCACTGGGTTGCAACCCCAGTCCCTTTTTTATTTTTTATTTTGAGACAAGTTCTCATTAAGTTGGACAGGCTACCTTTTGTCTTTAACTCATGATCCTCCTGCCTCAGCCTCCTAAGGCTCTGGGATTACAGGGTATACCACCATGCCTAGCTCCATATAAAAATTTCTCAGGAATTCTGTTAGGTCTCGAAACTATATCTATGCCATGGCTAGGGTGACATCTGGAGAAGTTGAGTGGCTCCCTGACAGTCTCACAGTTTTTACTTACATTGGTGAATTCAAAGCAGCATCTTCAGATTTGCAGGTGTGTTTAGGGCTCTGAGACTCACATGAACCAACCTCACATAAACCTGCTTTGTAATCCAGAACTATAATTTACTTAATTGAAATACAAAATATACACCAGGCACGGTGGCACATACCTGTTGTTCCCACTACTCTAGAGGCTGAGGCAGAAGGATCACTTGAGCCAGGGGTCCAAGGCCATCTTGGGCAACATAGTGAGGCTCGATTTAAAAAATAAAATAAAATCATAAGAAGACAAGGTAGATTTGTTTTCTCACAGGCAAAGGGAAATACAAATGAGAATCCAAACTGAATGAGAAATAAGCTTTGTTATGTACACAATTAGAAGAAGGGCCTAATTGAACATAAAATACTTAAGTAATTTCTGTTTCTGTGAATAAAAGGCAGCTGAGATAAAATGAGCAGCCTGCCGCTCTGCCAGCTACCTAACATCTGGCTCCTGTTCCCCAACCTCTAGTCTGGCCATTCTCCTGAGAGGCCATTTGCTTCTCTAGATTTCTTAATGTCATTGAACAAGCTCCTGTAGGGCATCGCCCTGCCGCTGGACTTACTCTGGCCATGAGTGGGAACTAGCCGCCAAAGACCTGTCTTCTGGTGAGGGGGAGTGGAGCACCCAAGAGCCGCCGTACCACCCGGAAAGGAGGCTTCTACCCACAGCAGCTCCTTGCTTCTTTTCTTCCCAATAAAGACTCCGAGTACTCTGCTCCAACAGCTCTTTATTGTTTCCTTGTCTGTCCCGGTTGATGGAATGAACCTAGACTGCTCCATGTACCGCCTTTATATACTCTTCTGGGGCTCGCCGGGAACCAATCAGAGGCAGTCACCCCATACGGGTTTCAGCCAATCAGAGGGGATATTCAAATTTGGTTTTGTAAAAGTAGCCAATCAGTGGTGGTTCCAGAACGGTCCAATCAGGAGCCATTCAGGGGTTTGGAAGCCGCCAATCAGTGTCGAGGGGTCTGAGGCAAGGGATTAGATGCCAGCGCCATCTTGGGGAGCTCCACGACCCTGAGTTCCCGGATGTAGGGCAAAGGTGACTGCCTGAGGAACAAGCCTCAGTCCTCCAAGGGGCCTAGATAGGCCCCTGGGCGAACTGCCTCTCTAGGCAGTGCCCTACAAGTTTCGACTTGCAATATGTCATTGTCTTCATCCTTAGGCTGGGAGAAATCTTGGCATCTAGACCCACATTATTTATCTACAAAACAATTTCTTACCTTACAATCTTTAAAAGGTTCTCAATTTAATGAATTCTGGTTTGGAGGCAACCTTGCTTTTGCCTTGTGTAACATCCATAGGCACTAACACCCTGCTAGACTACCAATAGAACTCTGAGTTGGTTAAGAATTGAGGGTAAGTCTATTGGTGTGTACCTGGCCTGTGGTAGACAATCAGTAAGTGTTTGTTGAATGAATGTATGTGAGTGCTGAGTGCTGCTGACCTGTTTTGAAATTGACTTGATGGGAGTAGCAGAGGGCATTGATCCTGGGAGATTTTCCTACCCATCACTTTATGATAATCAGGACTACTTTCTTTTTTAATTAACTAAAGTCTTTGCTAATGAGTCTCCTTTCCAGCTCCTACTCTGTCACGAATATTCAATTCACAGTGAAGAAATGGCATTGATCTTTTGAATTTGCCATTTCATGTGAATAATGTATACTGTTTTCTTGTTTCTTGGCAAATTAGGCAAAAAAAAAGTAGGATGCTACCCTGAAAACAGTGGTCAATAATTGCAATATCACATTTTGTCCTACTGTTTTCTCTGAATAAGAAATTCTTCCTTGCAGGGCTGAGTATTGAACTCGGGGCCTTGTGCCTGCTAGACAAGTGCTCTACCACTGAGCCACACCCGCACCCAGAAGAATGAGTTCTTCCCCAGCCTATGTTGTTGTTGTTGTTGTTAGGTACCTTGGAGTCGGTCTGACTCATGGTGACCCTCATAGAGTTTTCAAATGGCTGATTGTTTTAGGATTGCTTCAGGAACTGGATTGCCACATCCTTCTGTTTTTGCAGTGCTGGGGCTTGAACTTGGGCCCTCAGAGAGTACAGACAGCACTCTACCCGCTGAGCTGACCCCCATTCCACTCCCCTGACTATAGAATGATCTTACTGGTTCCCCCAGCACATCAGTCCATTAACATACACACATACCAAGTGTCTTTTATGTGCAGAGTAATGCATTGATGGCAGAGTGACAAATACTTGTTACACATGTTCTTCATTTGGGGCCATGCTAGTTAGAAAGCTGACATCTACACAAGATAGTGTCAGTTATCATGACAAATCAAACACAGGATCTTTGGAAGAGACACTAAAACCCATCCATACTTCCATGGGACCACTCACCAGAGTTGGGGAGGTTGGGGAATTCTTCGGGGGTTTCACAAGGACTTTATTTTCTTCTCATCCTTTCTCAACTTTCTCTTGTTGACAAAAAGAGAAATTGTTTAAGTGTTTTATAGTTAAGACTAGTCAGCTTTCTTGGATTATACATTCTGAATTTTCAAGCCAAATCTATTGACAAGACCACCTTCTCTCTTGACACTCTCAGAGTTTTCTCTGTATTCTAAAAGTCACCCTAAACTTCTTATATCCAAAATGGAAGTCTGAATTTCTACTCTACCCATTCTTCACTACGATGGGAGGACCCAAACTGCCTTGGCCCTGTGAATGGTGTGGCCATCTTACCACTTGAGGAAATAAAAAACTTGAACTAAGTCTTTAAGACCTATTTCTTCACTGTTCCTTCTCCTTGCCTCCCCTGTTAGCCACAAGGCCTTTAGGTTCTACCTCCGAAGTACACCCCTTTTCTATCCTCTCCTACTAACCGCTTCCACATTATCATCATTTCTAACCTGATGTCTCTCTCTCTCGGCTCTTTTGATTTTTAATTTTTTTTATTGTAGTAAAATTGACATAATGAAATTTACCATTTTGACCAATTTTTAAAATTTTTTATGTATTTATTTATTTGTTTATTTATTTATTTTGAGACAAGGTCTCACTGTGTCACCCAGGCTGGCCTGAAACTCCTGTGTAAGCCACACTGGCCTTGAACTTGTGTCAGTCCTTCTGCCTCAGCCTTCCAAGTGCTGGCATTACAGGCTAGTGCCAGCAAACTTGGGTTACTTTGACTGTTTTTGAGTGTGCAGTTCAGAAGCATTAAGCATGTCCACATTGTTGTGCAACCATCAACATCATCTGTCCCTAGAACTTTTATTCCAAACTGAAGCTCTGAATCTATTGGAAAACAACTCCCACTTCCTTCCCTTGCCTAGCGCCTGTCAAACACCATTTTGTTTTCTGACTCTATAAATTTCACTATTCTAGATACTTCACTGGGAGAAGAATTTGGCAATCCACTCCCAAAGTAATCCCGAAACAATCAGCTATTGAAAACCCTAGAAGGGTCTCTATGAGTCAGATACGACTTGAAGACACCTAATAGCAGCAGCAGCAGCAGCAACAACAACAACAACAACAACAGGTACTTCATACCCATTGAATCACACACTATTTTTCCTTTTGTGAGTAGCTAATTTCTCAGTGAATTATGCCCTTATGTTCCATCCATGGATCAGGACTTCATTCCTTTTAAAAACGGAATGATGTTTTTATTTATGGATTTGCCACAATTTGTTTATCCATCAGTCCATCAGTGGGCACTTGGGTTTTTTCCACCTTCTGGCTATTGTGAACAATGCTGCTCCTCACCTGATCTTTGCTTCCTCTTTTCTCCTAAAATCAATTTGCCTCATAGCAGCTGAAGTAAACTTTAAAAAATGTAAATCAAGCCAGGGGTGGTAGTGTACACCCGGAATCCCAGCACTCAGGAGACTGATGCCAGCCAGGCTGTGAGGGAGACCCTGTCTCAACAACAACAACAGCAACAAAAAGTAAATCAGATCATGTTACTTTTCTGCTTAATTATCTCCCCTTGGTTTCCAGTTGCACTTGGAATACAGTCTAAACTCTCTCCCAGTGTCAGAGGCCATTCACATGGTCTTGTCCCTATCTGTGTTCGTCCCTCTCCTTCCTTGCTCATTACATCCAACCCCCAGCCAATTTCTCATTTTCAAACAGGTGCCTGAAGGCCTTGACCAATGCTGTAGCTGTACCTGGCACATTGACCCCAGATTCTCACACGAGTGACTCCTTCTGCTCAAGTGTGTTTGTTGTCTATTGCCTTCTCTGAGCATACAATTCCAAGTGCTCCTTCCCTGCCCTTGTTGCTGGCATAGCTCTCTACTCTCTTCTCCAGGCACTTATCACTACTTAAAAGTGGACATGGTTATTTATTGGTTTATATCTTTCTTTCCACTTTGGTTTGTGCTATTGTGCCTCTACCGAGCTATGGATAGGATAACGCTCACTGTGACCTGGGAGAATTCAAAAGCAGTGATTTGGGCACAGTGGTGCACACCTGTAATCCAGCACTCAGGAGGCTGAGGCAGGAGGGTCATGCATTCCAGGTCAGCCCAGGCTGCATAGAGAGATCTTGTCTTACAAATGGCAAACAGAAACTAGAACGAAACAAACAAAAAACTAAAGCAGTGACTTTAACAAGTACAACGTCAACCGGTTTATTTTTACTCTTCTTTGGGATAGTATGCTAATTTTCTAAATGCAGTACTAGACATTTGCACAATGGCGTATTATACTTCAACTGTTACATGCTTTGCTGATTGTGGTGCTTGACTACAGAAGTACATTACTGTCAGACTGAGACACAACTCAACGGCATCCAACAACAACAATACATTGTTAATATTTATTTGAAAACATTGGGAAATAGTGATAAAATTAGTGTAATATACTAAATGTTAGTAAAACTAAGGTTTTCTTTTTTAAGACTAAGAGGTAAAAAAAGATTCTAGTATACTTTTTCTCCACATCCTTTGTGGTCAGTTCTTTCACTCTTGAGTCCACTGTCTGAGAAGGGCCATGAAGTATGTCAATAGCAAAGTTCTCTTCCCATTTCTGATCAATGTCCCATCAGAATACTTTGTGGAGGGATAGGTCAGTTCAGCTGCCTGTCACAACAGAATGACAGCTGTCTGTCTCTCTTGGAAAAGTAAGGAGAGCCCATCATGGCCTTGGGAAAGATCTATGGGCTTTTTGTTGAGTGAAGTTATTATTGTTCTAGTTTTAATTTTCCTCTGTAACCTTCTGATGATATACCCACTTTTCCCCTTAGATCAAAGGAGACTTTGTGTTCCACTATGACACCAGGCAAAGTTTTCAGAGGGCCTGCCAGTGGCTCAGATATACCTTCACTGCACAGCCTTCCACTCGTGTGTCTTCACATCATATAACTGAAGTACAGAAATTTAAACTAATGACTTTCAGAATAAGTGTTTCATATGTAAGCAACTAGTTGTAAGAGATACACAATAATTTTGCCCATTGCTTATAAATTTATTCTAATAAATAAGATTAGCTTCATTTAAAAATAGATTTATAAAAAAATTTGCTTTATTGAATTGAAGAGTACCATAAGTACCATAAGTTGCTATGGTTTTGGTGAAAGTTGAGGTGTCGGGGGGTATTTGGGATATCAGTAATTGTTTGCTTGATGATTTGATTTTCCAGGTATTATTACTATTTTTAACTAAGAGAGAAAAATTAGATTTTTATCTTATAGAATTTGAATTATTACTCTGGCACTGGATTGAATAGTTTCCACCCAATTGAAAACTTCCTTCTCCATGAGCCTTTGTAAAAATGTCTTGCTGTGTCAAGAGGAGGGAGTGAGGGAAAAGCAAGCTTCCTTTGTGGGAGGCCAGGACTATTCTTCCCTTTGCCACTAATTAGTGTGTGGCCTCCTGTAGGTCACATCACCTCCCTAACATGCCTGAGCTCTTATCTACTGAATGGACACAGTGATTCCTGTCTCCCTATACGTCTGTGGCAAATGCCTTAGCTCTGTGGGAATACGCATAGAAATGACCTTATGAGTGAAGAGAGTTTGCCATAAAAGCTATTCACATGTTAAATATTTCTATGCAAATTAATTTCATATATGGAAACCCCATCTTCTTTGTTATGTCTGTTATTTTTTACCCCTATTTTGAAATAAACTTTTAATTTTCTAATAGTTTCAGATTCACACAAAAGCTTGAAGGTAGTATTGCCAGTTACCATACACCCCACATCCAGTTTCTCCGATTAGCAACATTTTTAATTAATTATTTTATCCTAATTTTTTATCACTTAAATAAATACAGTCATACCACTGATTTCTAGATCCCGTCAGGTCTTGGGAGCTAAGCAGGGTCAAGCCTGGTAGTACTTGGATGGGAGACCACCTGGAAACACCAGGCGCTGTGGGCTTGGGAGAAGGATCTAGAAACCCACGCCCCAAAACAATCCACCATTAAAAACCCTATGAATAGCAGAGATGCACAACAATAATGTTTCACCTGTTGTACATAGGCTGGCTATGAGTTGGACACCGACTTGATACCTAACAACAACAACAAATAAATATCATTCTATATGTTTGTGCTATATTCCAGATCTAAGTACTAAATGTGGGGTGCCATGCTTCCTTTTCTGTGAGCTTAGCTTCTCTTGCTATCCCTTGGGAGGTAAGGTATTTTCTGCAAGTAAATATATCATTTGTGACATTTGTGGCTCCAACTAATAGAAACCTAGGAGGACTCAACTGTCTTAAGTCATGGGAGGTATGGAAGCAGAGATGTTTCAGGACTGATTCAGGGACTCAGTGATAGCACCACAGCCTTAGGAATTTCCATCTTGATGCCTCCTCTGCAATCCAGCATGCTCTTGATCCCAGACACTTGTAGCCATTCACACATCTTATCCAGATACAACCATAGCCAGGGGAAAATAAACTATTTCTTCCTATGTGATCCTTGATCAGCAAGGAAAGCCTTTTCCAGAAGACCTCCAGGTGACTCTGCCTCAATTTTCTTTGGTTCAAATTGTGGTAACCATTCCTTCATCCCTCTCACCTCCTCACCCCCGATTGTTCAATTGAGTATGTTGTCCAAATTTTCCCTATTTTCCTAACATTTAAAATGTTACAATGACAAAGTCTGTGCCAACTGTGTTAGGCACTTAATATGTATCTAATTCAAACAATTATGTTTATCTATGAAAGAGGAGATAAAACCTAGTCATGAAGCCTAGGTACATTGGCCTTAGATATCTCAGTTCCAGTCACTGATCACTTCTTAAGAGCTGTCTGACTCTAGCAAGTTACTTTGCCTCCTTGTACCCCAATTGTCTCATCAAAAATAATGGAGACAATAAGTATTTCCTGTGCAATTTGTTAAGGTTAAATTATTTAACATATTTAGAGTACTAATAACATGACTATGGGAGAAGGATGTGGCAGTCTACTCTTGGAATAATCTCAAAAACAGTCAGCCATTGAAAACCCTCTGAGGGTTGCTATGAGTTGGCCATGACTCCATGGCACCTAACACCACAATAACAAGACCTAGGCCCAATAAATACTTGATAAATGTTAACTATGGTGCCACCTCTTTTCCAGATAGGGTTGTTGAAGCTTACAGAGGCTAAGTAGCTTGTCCAAAGTTTCCCATTCAGTGAAATATTTTAACAGTCACTTCACCAGTGAACATTATATATCTCTATATATGCATATATTTTTCATATATGTATGCACATGAAAAAGTGTTCAGCATCACTAGTCATTAGTCATGAAAATCAATGAGATGTCACTATACACCTATTAGAATAGCTTGCATAAAAAACTGACATTATCAAATGTTGAGGCAAGATGTGGAGCAGCTGGAACTTACACAGCTGATAGGAATACAAAAAGCTATAGTTCCTTGATTAAACATCTGGACAGTTTCTTATAAAATTAAATACAGAGTTACCATATAACCCAGCAATTCTACTCCTTGTCATTTACCCAAAAGAAATGAAGATAAATGTTCCTACAAAAACTTCTCCACATTCCTCCAACTTCTCCATGAATATTTATAGTGCTGTTATTCAACAATGCTTGAAAGCCATAAACAAATGAAATTTCTACCAACTTCTGAACGGATGAACTGGTACACCTGTACAATGGAACACTCTTCAGGCAAAATGAGAAATGACCAATGGCCCTTTGCTAATAATTCACAAGATCCTTTTGTCATTAGGAATATTTTGGATGCAAGTAACAGAATACCTAATGAATAACAATGGAAATAAGATGAATTTACTTTTTCTCACATAGCAAGGATTGGTAGTAACAAGGTGGACTCAGTGGCTTTGGTGGTTTCTTAGCTTTTTCTGCAGGTCACACATGGCTACTGTGGTTCTAACCATCCCATCCTAACATCAAAAATGGAGATGACAGAAAAGGGGCTCTCCTTTCATCAAGGAAGGAAAGTTCTCTGAAAACTCACCATAGATGTTCCCTTACACATCCCCAGTTACCATGTGACAGCATGCACCTTGTTAGACCCTCCTACCTGGGCTGTGATGAAGCACCTTCCTCTAGTTCCTGATTAAAACTGCATTCTGTTGAAAGGATAAAGGAGCGTGTGTGTGTGTGTGTGTGTGTGTGTGTGTGTGTGTTTATGCACATGCACATGTGTGTACATACCATAGAGGAGTAAGAAACAGAAAAGTTTGTGTAGACAGTGTGTTATATTTGCTACACATCCTTTCTCTCTCCTCTGGGCATGCAGGAGTAGATAACTCTCTGTGTAGGTTTTTAGTACGAGGGTTTATTGGCTGCTCTGGAACTGACCCACATCCTTCTAGGATAGCCATCTGAGCCCAATCCTACATGGAAAGGCCCAGTCAGGCCATTTCTGGAAAACCTCAAATTCCCTGCTTTTTGGAGTTATGGTTGTCACAGCAGGTAAGAAGCTGTAACTCACTGCATCTCCAACCACATCAACATATGCTCATGAGTTAGATGAACAGATGAATATTTTGGTGACTATATAATTTGACTGCACTGTGTGATAAACTTAGTCTTGTTTAGGTAACAATCAGATGAAGGGCCTGGGGATGCAGCTCAGTGGTAGAGCGCTGGGTTCAATCTCCAGCACCACTAAATAAATAAATAAATAAATAAATAAATAAATAAACAAACAAACAAGATCACGCAATTTCAGGACAGTTTGTGTCAAAATCCATGATTTTAGCAAGATATGATGCCAAGATGAACCCAATGCAATTGATTTGAAATTTTCAAAATCAGTTACTAGAAAGAGTCTGAATTATCTTTATACCACATAGTCTACCATGCAAAAGAGGTCCATTGCTGTTATTCTTGAGGATTATTACTTCTATTAAAGTTTTACTTTGTGTGTGTAAAAACAGTAAAACATAATTTTTAATACTGCTTTTCTTTCTTTTCTTTCTCTTTCTTTCGTTCTTTCTTTCTTTCATCTTTTCTTTTCTTTTCTTTTCTTTTTTTTTTTCCTTTTCCTTTTGTGAGATAGGATCTCCCTGTAAAGCCTGGGCTGGCCTTAAACTCACTATCCTGCAGCCTCAGCCTACTGAAAGCAGGAATACAAGCCTGACCATCCCTTTCATAATTTATGCAACACATGTGCAAGAAGCCATAGGAGGCAGCATAAAACTTTAGCAATACACCCCATCACTCCCCTTTCAGTTGTTCTCACCCCACAATTGGAGCTGGGTGGGGACAAGGCATCTAGGGAGCCTACTGGATAGGCTGGATTGGGTAACAAAAGTTACCCAGCCTTCAACAACATGCTACTAACAAACTACAGAAAGACATGCTCTATATAATTATAGGTCAGTTTGGGCAATTCATGCTACAATTTAATTTTCATAATTGAGTGGACATACTTTTTAACATTTACTTTAAAAATATACTTTTCAATTTTCAGAAAGCATCTATTTATTGATAGAAATCACTTAATTTTTTCAAAATAAGGTTTTCTTTTCAAGTTTCTTTTGTTATTGTAAAGCTAATAAATAAGCCACAAGAAACAAAGCTTATGCAAGAAAGAGCTAAATTTTTTAGGTTCTCTTTGAAAGACACAAGATCACTTGTGTACCTGGCAGAACTGTTATGTAGTTTTGTTAATTGTTTACAAAACGCTCTGAGGCCCCCAGATGCAAGGAGTCCCACTTTCTCTGCTCACCATTATTGTTAGTGTGTTTCCTGTTGCAAATAAGAAGCTGGCTCAGAATGCACTTCCATCATGACGTTTTATGTGAGGGGAGTAAGCATCAACATTCGTTCAATTGTTTAGAAATTGTTCAACTTGCCTGTGATCGAATAAGGTTTATGGTTCAGAGTGGTGTACTGGCAAAAGTCATGTCCTTTAAAAAGCCACCCCAAATAGTGTCACAATCATCAATCAGAGGCAAAATCCAGGAACAAACTAGTGATTTCTCCAAATTCCTTTTGATTTGCCCTTTTGTTTTTCAAAGATCAAATTCAAATAGCATTTATGCTTTCTTTCATTGAATTAACAATGGCCTCAAGAAAGTATTTCAATCCCCTTAAAGAAAGCTTTCCTATGATGACAAACCCATGCACATTTAGGGGCTCATCTGGTGCACAGTGGATTTCCGCTGTCAGGCAGATATGTAAGTACTCGTGGGTTACTGTGCTAGGCTGTGGCTGAAGTTGTATTTATGGCAAAGGCTACCGTCACTATCAAAAGAAACACCTGCTCACTGTCTCTGAGCACCTCCTCCAAGCACAAGAATGTTAAACTAGACATCTGCCTGGGAAAACAATCAACTCAACATGTGCCCACTCTCAAAAGAGGATTTTGTCCTGCCAGGCTCTTAGCTTTGGGGAAATGTTTTCTTTTCTACATGAGCTTTAGAAAAGCAGGAATAACAAGCCAAATTATCCACCTTATAATACTTTCTATAAGAATGTAAAAAATACGCTTTTTAAGTGCTGTATATCATTTTCTTCCTTCTATGGTAGTGGTAATTTGTTAACAGTTATATATGTAATAAAACTGTAATATATGATGATACTATGATACTTGTTTTATTAGAGCTGTGGTTTATGATGTTTTAAGCACTAATTTTATTTAATTCTCATAACAATCTTGTTTGTTAGGTATTTCAATTTTACAAATGAAGAATCTGAAGCTTTCAGCAAGTCTGGTTGGCTATGAGTAGGAGGTAGGGACTCCAGTCAGCTTCAAAGTCTGTGTCTTAGCCACCAGCTCGCCTGGCCACTGTTCTAGAACATTAGAAGCTAGTCATTCCTGGGGATGATCAGTTGGTTTAAATATGATCCTATCCTTACAGGAAGAGAAGACAGTAAATATAACATCTATGGAGCTTTTTACCCCAGTGGAAGGAAAAAACAAAAAACAAATTAATATGTAAATTGGCCAGAGGAAATGAATGTCTTTAATTTTTCTAAATTTATCCTTAGTGGCACATCCTTAGGCTAGAAGATGATGTAAGGAAACTGATTGTTACTATATGTTAAGGGTTTCAGGGTACTGAAGTACAAATAAAATGACAACTACTTCTGCCAAAAACCCAGCTGATTATTTACAATAAAGATTAGGGTATTGGGATAGGGCCAATATAGTCAGGTTCAAGAATGTTCATTAAAAAATAGACCATGATTCTTTATTTGTAAATTGTAAACATAACTTAGAACATTGGTAATTTCCTCAGGAACGAATTACTAACTGTGGTAGAAAGGGTGGAGGGCCTGTTAGGCAGGGGAGATTCTGATTCTAATGATACTGCTTCATTAGACAGTCTCATGACTTTTGACAAGTCACTTGACTTCTCCAGACTTCATGTTTCTCAGCTGTAAAATGAGGCCTCTGGTGCCTTCCAATTGTAAAATTCTGCATTTATCAGTCAAATTCATCTGTTAGGGGTAGGGATGTGGCCACATGGTAGAGGGCTTGCCTGGCATACACAAGGCCCTGGGTTTGATCCCCAGCACTGCAAAAAACCCCAAGCCAAACTCACCTCATCTTTGCTAATGGCTTAGTGTTCCTTTTCCCACACTTGGTAGGGGATTGTCAAGGAACCAAGTGAAAATGCAGTTCAGTTCCGGCATGCGTTTCTTTGCTCACCCTATGCCCCGTTCTTCCTTTTGAAACCCCTTTGTCATTGGCAAACACTTTCAAGGATAGTGAGGAAGCAAGGAGGATGAATACAATTTACTGAAAGATTGAGTTTTCCATTAATATACAATATATTCATTGTCCACTTTGCCATCTCTTTCACTGTTCTGCTGTTTGGTAATTCTCAGTTAAGTTTCATTGCTATGTTTTTATTTATGGTCAAATGTCTTTTTTAAAACTTGTAACTCAGAAAACCAAAATGGATTCTCCTATTCAAATTATCATAGCACATAGACTTTTAGATTTTTATCTACTAATTTTCCACATACAATGATTATCATTATTTTAGCTGCCAGAATTAATGAACTGATACAATTAAAAAGCTTCAGGAAAATTATTTATGGCTTAACAATAAGCATATTAACAAAACTGTATTACCATGTAAAGCATATCCATCTTTCTCATCCTTGAAAACATTTGAACATTTCTTTAGAGGAGCCTGCTGCCGTACCCCTGTGGCATTAGGTCCCATCAGATCTTGGCAGCTAAGCAGGGTTGGGTCTGGTTAGTTTTTGGATGGGAGACAGCCTGGGAATCCCAGATGCTGCAGGCTTGGGAGAAGGACCTGGCAATCCACTCCCCCCAAAACAAAACAAAACAAAACAACAACAAAAACAATAAGCCATTGGAAACCTATGAATAGCAGGGAAGCACTGACAGTAGTGCTGGGCATGGCACAGTTTGGGATAGTGTTTTATCTGTTGTACATAGGATCCCTATGAGTCAGTCCTGACGCAACAGCACATAACAATAACAACATTTAAAAACCAGTTTTATAAATATACAATCATTACCTTATAAATTGATTCTAGATATACATAGTCCTGGAAATACAAAGAAGGCAGAGTCTATAGCTGACCTTGAATCTCTAGTTTGACTAGGCAAAACCAAAAACGAACAAAAAACAACCCCCCCAAACTATTTGACCATCTAATGCCAGATAATCCTCAAATCTCAGAATCCTTATGCAGTCAAAAATTTAAGACTTAACGTTTTTCTTCAATAACACCATTTAACTTGTGGGTGTTTACGGAAAGTCTGTGCTCTTTTGATGTATACACTTGGCCTATCTGAATTTCTAGACACACTTTAGCCATAGACAGACACTTCATTTGATGTTATAGGAACATGGGAAAATACTACTGCTTGTTTTATTACTTAGGCCAATGAACAAGTATGATTTCTGCTCCAAATGTTTAGAATTTATTTATATTTGCACAAACATGAACAGTCCAGGGTAGGAATGAAAGGTATGTGACATCCATGTGACCACTATGCACTCCAAAGAATAGTGCCTATAACCAATCATAACCTTATTTCCTGCTGGGCTGACCTTGGCTGCAGAATCCCTCTCAATATCCATGAATGCAAGTATTACAGGCAAATATAAGACTATTGCTGAACATAGTCTATGTTTAAAATATCTTATCAAAAATATGATTTCCCCTCTCCTTATTACACTATTGTCTTTTCTGAATTTTCAAATCTTCTTGTATTGTTTTCATTTTGACAAGTAACAATTTTTTTCTTCAAGAAGAGGGATCTTCTATTGCATTAAAAAATCTCCATAACACTTCAAATACTTCTAACTACACATTAAGGACTCTATAAATACACTTACTGCTAGAAAGAGAAGTCAGATATATCATACACAACAAAAGAGGATCTGGTCTTCATACCTGTCTTGGGGGTTGGTTTTCTCCAGATATTCATGGAGGAACTCATATATCAAAGGACCCCAAGAGATTCTGCCCAGGAAAACAGGCAATGCAAAGAGGAAATGTGGAGGCTTCAGTTCCTTTTGTGTTATAAGTTTCTAAAATATGAGGAACTATACTGAATGCCTTTGGCTTTCAAATGGTAATATGGCTGGAATTAATGACTAACAAGGAAACACCCACTGACTAGTTCATGGTCAGTATCTCTCCAAAGGGCAGATCCTGTTGGCAAGTGACCAAAGAACCCTGTTTTCTTAAGTAAGCCAAACACTTCTATGGTCAGGAAGCACTTTGCTATCAACCCAGCATTATAAAAGGGAGTAATTAAAAGTATCAGTTGTATTTAATGTAATAGCTCCATTGAATATGTCAAAATTTAGTGTGAATCACATTTGTTTGGGGCCTTGATATGATTTTAAGGAAAATTAAAGAACTGTGAAGAAATTAAGAACTGTAAATAAATTAAGAACTGTAAAGGTAAAAATAACCCTTTTTAAGAAAAAGAAAATCTTTAATATTCTTATTAGCAATTCAGTGGATAGACAATAATGCTTTAAGGCTAATCTTATGGCAAATGCAATAAAATGATAAAGAATTCTCCTTGAAACTTAGTATGCTTTCTAAAATACACAAATTTGCTTTATTTCAGAGGATTTTTAAATTAATTAATTCTGTTTTGCTTTGTTTTATTGACACAGGGTCTCTCTAGGCAGTCCAAGCTGGCCTTGAACTCAATATAGAGCCCAGGCTGCCTTTGAACTCATGAATCTCTTGCCTCCACCTCCTGAAGGCTGGGATTGTAGGTGTTTGCCATCATTACTGGCTATAATTAATTCTTTAATCAACATCAACATATATGACGCATTTTTCTGATTGTGGTGAATACAGCCATTTTTCAGTTGACAATGAGAAACTGTTGAAAGGTTCCAGTAATTTGCTTACTGCAAGTAAGAACATATTCAATATCATTTATTGTCACCTGCTCTGCACCAGGAACTCTGTTAGGTAATGAGGGATAGAGAAGTGAACAAAATAAATGTGGTTTCTGCTCTAATGGAGTTTATAATCTAGTCAGTCAGAAGCCAGACGAGGTGGCGCATGCCTGTAATCCCAGTGACTGTGGGGGTGGGGTAGAGGCAGGAAGATCGCAAATTGGAGACCAGAAGCAGTCTGTGTAATTTAATAAGACCCTGTCTAAAAAAAAAAAAAGAAAAGAAAAGAAAAGAAAAAGAAAAATGTAGTCAGAAATCTTGCATTAAACAAGTACAGAAACAAGTTAACAATGAAAGTAAATACTAAGCAATGAAATAGTATACATCTTTCAAATTGCTTGAAAAACTATGATTTAGTGCAAAGATGTTATCTAAATTTTCATGTCCTATGGAAGAATTTCAGTTAAAATTTAAAGATTCAGAAAGTCTACTATAGACACCCTACATTATTTCTGAATGTGTTTGTGTTGAATGTAAGAATTAAAAAAAAAAAGACATTTAAAAAAATAAAGGTTTCCAGGGGGAATTGGTGACCGTTTTAGGTTAATGGTCATTGGTTTCATGTTTGGCCCTCAATTGAACTCTGAACTTCAATTGTTATTACTTAATTGACTTGGTTATATTTCATGTCAACATGTCAAAATGACTTTCTTTTTAAAGAATAAAAATTAGCTGGGAGCCAGTGATGCATGACTGAAATCCCAGTGCCTTGGGAGGCAGAGGCAGGAGGATTCAAGAGTTTGAGACCAAAAGTAGCCTGGGTGACTGAGCAAGACCCTCACTCAAAAATAAAAAATAAATAACGGGGTTGGGGGAGGAGGCCCAGTGGTCGAGCACTTGCAAAATACGTGCAAGGTCCTGGGTTCAACCCCCATACTGCAAAATAAGAAAAGAAACTGATCCTGACACAGTGGCATGGGGCATTAGTTGTGCCTGCCATGATTGCTGCAGCCTACCCTAACTCTATGTGTGGTTGGTCCTAGAATCTGCTTAGTGTTGCTGTCACCAGAGAAATTTCCATTATTCTTGCCTATGACATGAGACAGCTCAGGACAGACCAAAGTGAGGGAAAAAGGATGAAAATGAAATATATCTGTTTCCATGATTATTATTAATATGTCAAATAAGTCCACTGAAATCCACTGTGTTGTAAGTGCAGTGGTTAGACAGCCTTGGGTAACAATTAAATACTGTCAAGTTATGCTCATTTAAAAATTGATTATATGTATCTTTTCCTTACAAGTGATTCCAAATGTTTAGCTGTTCTAGTTAACTACATGAAAAGTTAAATCTCTTTTAGTCACACAGGAGGAATAAGAAAGTGTTGGATTTATTCTATCAATGACTTGGATTTTACATAAAGTGGGTATGACCAAGATTGAACTCTGCTACACTGACTGAACCAATTAAGGCATTAAATGAGCATTACCCCTCCCCCTGCACTGTGGAAAAGTTTTAAAACTCTTTTTGAAGTACTTTGATCAAGCTTTGAAATCATTTTAGTGGGTTACTATTGTAGGAAAACTGTAATTTATAGTGCTTGACCTAAGCCGCTCTTTGTCTCACAGCCATCTTCCAAACAATAGCAGGAAAGTGAAAAACACAAGAGGAATCCAAGCTGTTCTGGTTATTATTTAATTAATAATTCCACCTTCCTTATTTAATCTTTGGAATTTAGGCATGTCCTTAATAAGACAGGTTCAGGCCACTTTTACCCTGTATAGGAAGGTTGTTGTTGCCGTTACGTGCTATCAAGTTGCGATCCTACATACAACATTGTTTTGGGAGTGGGCTGCCAGGTCCTTCTGCCATTTCTGCTGTGCTGGGGATGAACCCAGGGCCTTAGAGAGCACAGAACAGCACTTTACCCACTGAGCTAAACCCCAGCCCATAGGAACGTTGGTATTGAGTAATAGGGTTATAAGACTCAAACTTGGTCACCTGTGACCCTTCCTTAACCTAAGAGTGACTTTTCATAGGTTCACTTGATGCACCTCTGTGAGTTGGGACATTGTGGGCAAACTCCCACTGTTTGCCGTTTAGCTTCCTCTCTAGGTAAGCTTACTTTGTTCCTTAACCCAAAGCAAGGATGCGCCCCTAGGGACAGCCTCTTCCCTCTTGTCATGAAATAGTTCTACTTTGAGGCAATCTCCTCCCATCGGATCACACAATGGCAAGCTGTGCCCACAAAGAATGAAGTGATTAATTCTCTAACTAAATCATACCCACATTTTACTATTTTAATTCATAATTTTAACTAGCTGAACACCACCACTCATGCTGAAAGATGCTATAAAACTGTACATGTTTTGTTGGCTCCTTTTGCCAAAACATTTACTGAAGGCATAAACCTCATCTCATCTTTAACCTTGTAAAATCTTATTACCTTAGTTAAAAGTTTTATGGTCCTACAGGTGTCCTGTACGTACTTGGATGTTTTGGCACAGGAAGGATGCCTGGGTTTTACTTTTCCTAAAAGGGATTAGGTCGATTGTCCCCCACTCCAAAACATGCATCAAGACTTAGAGGAGATGTATTTTGGTCCTGGAATCATTTTCTTGAAAGAAAAAGAGGCAAAGAATTGTGAGAAAGACAGAGTATCTGTCCAGGTGGAAGGAAAGGAGCAAAGGCTACCGAAGGGGAGGATGGCCAGGAGGAAGTGCAAAGTGAAGAAAAGAGACATACAAAGGCACCGAAGGTCTAATTCAGTTGAAACACTGGGTCTACACACAGGAGCGGGATCAAAAGAGCAAACATCTAAGGTATCTTGGTTCCAAAGAGGAAAGAAAACAATGGGTGTAGCTCCCCAGTGAGAGGCAAGTGAAGTAACTGTTCACTTTGCCACTGTGCATTAATTAGTGTGGCCCGCCAGGGACCATTTAGTAGATTACCTCATCAGGGCTCCAAGCAATCCCTTGGTGGCTCGCTTGAGTTAATGCACCCCCTGAAGACCAACAATTTGTCATCTTTTCCAGAGGGGCATCAAGCCTTGCAGATAATGAGCAGGTACTCACACCGATGCTTAAAACTATTTCCCCTTGCACTCCACTTTTTACTTCAGATCCCTAAAGCTTCCCTTTTATATGGGATTATAGGAGTGTATTGAAGAGTTGACATATACCTCACTAGAAGGCAAAAGGGGTGTGCGTGAGGCTCATCTCATTTGTTTATGTTTTGTGGGGTGGGGTGAGGGTAGTGGGAAGGAGTCCACCCTAAGCATCCATATTGGTTTGGCTGTGCTCAGTCAAGCCAATCCTTCCCCGTACTTCAAAAGAGTCTCTTGAGTGTTTGTGAAAGCAGATGCTGCTTGGCAAATCTCTGTATGCCAGCAACAACAGCAGTTAGCGTTCCCTTTTATACACACTCCTGCTTCCTGGCTTGGCATAATCCATTAACACAGGGTGCAGAATGCCTCATAAAACAAAATTTGCCTCTAATTTTAATGTTTTAATGATGACAATGGGACTGGGATTTAGCTCAGTTGATAGAGCGTTGCACTGCAGTCTCTGAGGTCCTGAGTTCAATTCCCAGCACCGCAAAAATGGGAGAAGGGCCTGGCAATCCACTCCCAAGGCAATCCCGAAACAGTCAGCCATTGAAAACCCTATGAGGGTCGCTATGAGTCGGATACCGACTGGATGGCACCTAACAACAACAAATGATGACAGTAATAAAAATATGTTTCACCCCATGTCCACTTTCTAAGACAAAAAACAAAACAACAACAACAACAAAAACCAAACCAAACCAAACAAATAAGCAACTAACATGTAGAAATGGACCACAGGTAAGTATTATAAAACAAAAGAACAGCCAGGTGCTATGGAGCATGCTTGTAATTCCAGCAACTCAGGAGGCTGAGGCAGGAAGATCACAAGTTCAAGGCCAGAGGCATCTCATGCAACTAAGCAAGACCCTGTCTCAAAATAAATAAATTTAAAAAGGGGGGTCTGGGAGTGCAGTTCAGTGGTGCAGCACTTATCTAGCATGTTTGATGCTCTGGGTTCAACACCCCCAGCACTAAAAAAAAAGAAAGAAAGAAATTAAACTAAATTTAAAAAAATAATAAAAGAACAAAGAAAGAGGGCTGGCCCTAGGTCCAATCCCCAGCACATCTTCCCCCTCCCCCCAAAAGAGGATTGAAGCTTCCAGTTTGGGAACACTCCTCTTTGTCTTCCACAATACAAATGTAGTAGATCCAATGATCACATTAATTTTTGTGTGGGAAAAAACGTTACTTTTGAGTAACTCATAACCTTATCCTAGTAGGTACTGTTCGTTTCTTCCTCACTTTTTAAGGGCCCGATTATAAAGCCTCATTCATAAAGAGGAGGTGGTATCTTTGCTGAGGAACACCAATACCTTCTCACAACACATTATGTCAGGGCTCCAGGTAGAAGAATAAATACAAAATGCAGGTACCTTTTCTAGTTTTTAATTTATTTGTGCACACTCATCATAAATTTGTTTAATGTAAAACAAACAAATCCTTGACAAGGGTTTAAGAGGGTTTTCAGCACTGTGTAGATAAATGTAATTTATTCCTAATAAGAAAAAGCAGTTTAGAGCATGCCATGAAAACTTCTGCTTTAATAACATTTTTGTTTAAAATGTGTTAAAATGTGTGTGTGTGTGTGTGTGTGTGTGTGACAGAGAGAGAGAAAGAGAGAGACAGAGAGAGAGACAGAGAGAGAAACAGAGAGTGAGAGAGAATGAAAGCAAAATAGTTGTCTCGATTTTATATCACACACAAAACCTGTACGATGAATTTTACACTGAAATAGAAGTTTGTCTGACATCACATTACCATTTCATCTTCTTTTTCTTGCTGTGATTTAATGTTCCTTTTCTATAGTTAAAATCCTATTTTGGACCTGTCAGGTTTGTGTCTTCTGAAAGGAAAAGCAACAGGCAGAGTTTTGCAAACCTTTTTAGGTACAAAATAAACAAAGTAGCAATGACAAATTTAGTCTTTTGAAAACCAAGCAATGTGTATGACTTGAAGGTGCTTGCAAAGGTTAACATTCCCCACATCACCTATTTGACATTTTAAAGACTAGGCTTTGTAAGTAGTGGGGCAAATATTTTACTTGGTACATTTTTTTGATAAGATGTTTTAATTTCCAAAAAGATAGGTTCATAATTAATTTACTGATATTTTGCTTTAGGCAGAAGTCTGGTCTGCAGTATATAAAAGTGAATAAATTAAACAAATAAAAAAATCTCCTTTACTTTGCTTATTTAAAAACTGCTCTAGGTTTACTTCTGATAAACTTAATTCATTCAAAGCTGAATATTTCATTTTTTAATATTAGTATTTTAATTGCCCATTTTTATGGGGTAGAGAGTGATAATTCATAAATCAAATCAGGGTTGTTAACATTTTCACCTCCGTAAACATCTTACAAAATAGTTTTTTCATTATCATATAATGTGACTGTTAATTTTTTTTTTGAGGTATAGCATGATTTTTAAATTTTTATTTTCATAGGATTGTACCTTGTATTTTGGACATTTTCTCTCCCTCTTTACCCTCTAAGTTGCACACCCCCATCATCCACTCCCTCCCACTAGCCCCCTCCCCTGCTCATATTGGGTCAACTTGTACTTTCCAGTCTCAAAGCTGAATACTTCCAATGTCTAAATTATTTGAGTGTTATTTAATTATGTGGTATAAAATGAAGATACAAAGCAGTGTATAATATGTTTTTTAAAAATCTACTCATAAAAACAGAGGCCAATATAGCACTGGCAACTACCCATGTTGAAAAATAAACTGTTGACACTGCTGGCCCTGAGCAGTTTATCTTTCCCCTCATCCCTAAGCCAAAGTGTGGTTTCCAGACACAATGTAACTAATTCTTTTAAATGAGATAATTCAAATTAGCATTATAAGAAGAGGAAATTCTCATCATGTGTATTTTTGCAGCTTGGCTTAAGGCCACAGAAGTTAGGAAACCGTAAAGGCTGCATAGAAGCAGCATGTAGGACAGGAGACCATGCAGGTCTACTGGGCTCCCACAGACAGCAACATATTGTTTCAGACTTAGTATCTTCAGCATTTCTAGGTTTGTGCTAGGTCATTCTACCGCAGTAATGCAGCCCTCTGTACGTGCAAGTGAGGAGAAAAGAGGAAAGAGAGAGAATGAATGGAGGCTTAGAAAAAATAATAAGGGGGTGATTTGATAACTGGGAGGAGAGCTGAAAACTCACAGCTTTCAGTCTTCACCCTCTTTCTTTTGTTTGGTATACAAGGAGAAACCATGGGAAGGAAGGAAGATTATGACTATCTATAAACTAACTGCTCGACAGAGACAGAAATGCCAATGGGTGGGTTGTGTCTGTAGTCCCTGGCTGCTCACATCAACAAGGGATGAAGGAAAACAGAAACTCCTGATGTGTTTGTCTAGAGAGGTAGCGGTGTGGCCACGGCAGCAAGAGTTCAGCTGAAGTTCAGGGCAGATGTTGCCAGGTGTTTACTCTGCCGGGAAGTGAAATTGCTTCCGGATTCACCTCTTCCTCCTGGTTTCTCTTCTTGGATTTTCAAGGTCCAGCCGTGCTGTGGCATAAGGTGACAATGTCTGTGGGGAAGCAGGCTTTGAGCAAGATGCCTCTTTCTCGGTTGCAGTCCAGCTCCTGAATAAAGCCGTACCAATAGATGACCAAGCCTGGTCCAAACCTGCAAAAACACCAGAAAGTGACACACATACAGCACCAACAAAGCTCCAGAAAAAAGTCATGTTGGAGACACAGAAGAGAAGAGCAAACGGCTGCACGACACTAATTTGTTTGAGTTGCTATCCCGATGATGGGAAGCAGTTGAACTTAGACTGAAGAATGCATTTAACATAAGTGTTATCATTTCAAATGGACCCATTCCTTTTCCTTCTAGGAACCAAAAACATTTCGGAGGTTGGAACTACCACATAACACCTTTTAGGAAGGTGTCATGAGCTTGGGCTCACATGGCAACATAGCTGATGAAAGGTAAAACCAAAATAGAAGCAGTGATGACCTGTGGGACACCTGGCTTGGGATTTTTGTGTGCTAATATTGAGTGGTACTCTTTTAAAAATTAAACTTGCCCATTTTCAAGTAGGGAAGAAAAAAACATTTGAACAGCCGGGCTGCAGACTCAGACTCTTTCTCAAAAACAAAACAAGCAAACAGAAAGACTTGAAAAATAATGAAGAAAATAAGGAACCGCTTAAGGCTCTCTCCCGTTACAAGGTTCTATTCATGTACCAATTGGGCCCCAAGTACCTCCTGCCACTTTTCCCTTCCAGTCTTAAAAAACCCAAGACCAACTGGGATGCCTTAACGAGACCTTTCTCCCCAACACTTGCTGTCAGCATTAGAACTAAGTGCAGAGACAGCATGACACTTGGTCACAGGTTCCCACAGATACAAGGAGGAAAGTCATGTAGACCATGAGAACACAGAGAGAGAGACGCACGTTTAAAACCTCAACCTTCTTAAGCTGCGTCTCCAAATGCTCTCCAGTTTTGTTAGCAGTGACTGATCCCTGTGAGGCAGGCTCAGGAAGTGGCCCTGCAGACTCCTTCACCCGTCAGGAAGTTGAGACCTTTAGGCTGGGTTCATAAAGATGTAATCACTATCAATCACTGTGCACGGAGCGATGTTTTGCACATCAGTTTCACGTTTTTCCTACCGAGAGTACTTAATTAAAGGGCAGCACTACTTCTGGTGTAGTGTTGCAGGAATTTTACAGTGAAATCATAAATTATGAATGTTGGGTTAGTAAAAGGATGTCTAAAAACAGAACTGCTTTCTGTTTTCTAGCATTACAGCAGGCTGAACCATGTGAGGCCAAGAGCTTTTTCCTTCCATGATTTATGACATGCTGAGGTGTACTTGCCAAAACTAACAGTACGGGATGGGCTGGGAGACACTGTATGCAGGGGAACCAGTTCAGTTGGATGTCATGGGCTGCCATGGCTGCTTTATGTGGGGATTCACATTGGTAGGGTGGTGAAGTTGTATTTAAGTCAAATTCAAACTTTTTGAGTCTTCCCTGTGTGGGGATAGAATTATAGATGGCAACGTATCATTTGAACGTGTTGGGGGGGTTGCAGGACTTGGGTCTGATGATAAGTGCTGGAGCACCAAGCTCAGTGAGATTCACCTGGATTTAGGGCTTGCTGCAAGATGTCTAGGGCTGGGGTTTAGCTCAGTTGGTAGAGTGCTGCTCTGTACCCTCTGAGGCTCTGGGTTCAATCCCTAGTACCACAAAACCAGGAGAAGGGCCTGGCAGCCCAGTCCTGTTGCAATCTTCAAACAATTAGCCATTGAAAGCCCTGTGAATGGGAGAGGAGCCCTGACATAGTGCCAGGCCTGGCACAGCGTAAGGGAGTGTTTTGTTCTGTCGTACACAAGGTCACTGTAAGTCAGACCCAACTTGATGGCACCTAATTACAACAAGCAGATGTCTATGCTTTTTCACAATCTATGTGACTTTACTTCTTACTTCTGTGAGAACCTGTGACCAAATTTCATGCTGTCTCTGCACTTAGGTTCTAATGCTGACAGTGAGTGTTGCGGGGAGGGGGAAAGTCTCTTTAAGGCTTCCCAGTTGCTCATGGTTCTTTTAAGACTGGAAGGAAAGAATGGCAGGAGGTACTTAGGGCCCTACTGGTGCATGAATAGAACCTTAGAGCCAGAGAGAACCTTAAGCTGTTCCATTTTTTAAAATTGCTTTTTGAAAAAAAATTTTTTTTTGAGACAGAGTCTTCTTCTGCAGCCTGGCTGTTCCAACGTTCTTTATCTTCCCTACTTGGAAATGGGCACATTTAACTTATAAAAGAGTATAGCTAAATATCAGGAGACTAAAATCCCCTACCACCTTTTCTTTCTTAGCATCTCCAGTGAAGAGCTTCTTCTGAGTCAGAGGAATTAGGCAGCCTGTCTGCCAGGTGTCAGCCCCAAGGCTCAAAGGCACAAGAGCTCACCCCCTGACAAGAATTTGCTTCCATTTAACATAGGGTTTCATCGCAACTTTTAATCACGAACAATTGCCTATAAGGGGAACATCAACCATTTGGCACCCCTATTTCATAGAGAGTTCTGTGATTTGGGCCAAATGATCTCAGAATCTCTGAGATCAAGGCGAGTCCAGCAAGAGCCAGAAGTTCTGTTGATCTGCGGACCATGTCTGAGGGGCTGCAGACTTGCCATCAGTCCTTGGCAGATTGAAGAGTAAACTCAATACATTCCTTCACTTTATTATACAGCCATTCTGGAAACCCCAATGCTCTTGAGAAAGGCACTAGCATTTTAACAAAGGGAGTAAAAAATGTGATCTAATGAGTCACGGAGAGGAACAAAAGAATATATGGGTGTCATAAAAAACAAGCCCCCTATTTTAAAGATTTAATAAAACAAAAACACATATCACCAGCGTTCAGAGAACAAGCCAGCCTGCACTTTCCCGAAGAGCTAACTCATAAGCCAAAGGACACGGGGCGGGACAGCTCTTTAAAAATATGGCATTTTCTAGGCAGAGAAGTGAGATTGGGCAACACCTGTGCTCAAAAAAATGGACTTCCTTCACTTGCGAGGCAACAGATACAATCTGGCAACTGAAAACATTTTCCAAGACTGAACCTGAACACTTCATGTACGGACTCAGAACTGGGATTCCCTAAAGGGAGTTACACAGTCTGTGAACCTTTTCTGTAGGACTCTACCATCTGTCTATGTCTTCATATTTCTTATGAAAGGTAACATTAGCTCAAAACCTCTGGTTTAGCACGTGTGTCTAATTATTTTACAATGAGGAAACACTTTCACTTTGTAGGCAGAGACTGGGAGAGAGGCTTCCAAATGATGTGATCTTGGGTGACAAAAATAACCAAGAATAAAACTGTAATGGCAGAATAGCATTTGGCTTTGTTCTCAACATCTATGTTCAGGATCTCTGAGCTTTCTGCAACAGATCAGGATCCAAGGATTGGCAGATGCTGGCAAGATAACCTTTCAGCAGCTCGCCTGTTTATGAAAACACTAAGCAACTTGATAGAATCAATTCCTTGGTTATCTGAACTATGAGGAGGGAGTTTTGGTTGATAATTTAAAAGGCAAAGCAATCCAAAACTGTAGCATTTCATTCTGCAAAGGTGGAAGACAGGGAGAAAGCAGGACCCCGGATGATTTTGAAGTAAGTCAAACACATACTTGAGGGTTGAGCAATTTCACTTTTTTGATGCCTGTTCTCCTTTACTATGGCACCACTGAGCAAGAATAAGATCACTGGGAAGGCAGATACAACCACTGTGACCAACTAAAAACCACCAGACTTTAACAGTGCTTAAAAAATGTAGAGTCCATGGGTCTAAGGGAATTTGCAAGGCAGAGGGTTGCTTGGCAACTTGCCTTGCAGCACCCCGCCCAGTCCAGGTTCACTCGGTGATGGACACACGTGAACATCTGAACTGACTCCATAAACACTTTCTAAGGCTGACCATCAGTGAAAGGTTGCTGTACTCACGGGCAAATAGAAATACCAAACACTCCAATAAACCCTAAAGTCTCTTGGGCAAGAGGAGACTAGAGTTTGAGCAAGTAATTTTTTATTTTATTTTATTTTTTTGGTGCTGAGGAGTTGAACCCAGAGTCTCACACATGCTTTTTGCAAGCACTCAACCCTTGAGCTGCACCCCCAGCCCATTTTTTACTTTGTATTTTTAAGACAGGGTCTCACTAAGTTACCAAGGCTGCCTCTGGCCTGGAACTTGTGATCCTCCTGCCTCCAAATCCTGAGTCACTGGGATTACAGGTGTGCACCACCACGCTCAGCTTGAACAAGTAATTTTGCTTACAGATAAACGAGTCACAAAATTAACCACCATACTAACAAATATTTCTTGAAAGAAAAATGAAAGGTGAAAGTCAAGAGCCATATAGACCTTGAAGGCATGAACAATAAGGTTATCCATAAATAGTGATAACCTTACAAATGTGTTTCTCTAGTCTTCTTCCACTTTAGGGTATTTAGAGAAATTAAATAGGAGATTGTAAACTAAAGCAAGGTGCTTTTGTGGGTTTTGCGCATTCTTGTTTCCTAGGGATTATCCTCTGTGTCACCATCATTTTTTTTATCTGAGACCCTATGTGAGGACAGAGGCCATGTTTTATTTCTAGTCCTGTCCTCTACTGTGGCATGACAATGCCTAGAACAGATACATTTAAGCACGAGATGGAGAATCTGAGGTCAGTAAAGACGTGATCAGACACGTGATCATATTGGTTATTGCGTCAGTGGTGATCCAGACACAGGTGTGTAGGCAAGAAGAAGCCACTGCCATGCACAGCCTTTTCATTAATGATCAAGATGAGCACACTAGGCATACTTACAGATCACAGTAATAATAATCATAGCTACAACAATGCCACTTACGGGGGGAAAAGGGCTCACTACAGAATAAACAAGAGCAACATACGACAGGCATATATAGAAATGTCATATGAAACTCACTACTAAGTTGCACGCTAAAAAGTTACTAATTAAAAAAATTGCTGGGAAACCAAACCAAACCAAAACAAAACAAATGTCACTTATAGGTTGAACATCCTCAATCTGAAAATCTGAAATTGGAGATCCTCCAAAATATGGAACTTTTTGACACAATACCACAGTGGAGAATTACACACCTGACTTCAGGTGATGGGTTGTAGTCAAAATGTTGGCACGTTGAAAATATGGTATGTGTATAAGATATATATGAAATACAAGTGAATTTTGTATTCAGTCTTGAGTGTCTTCCCAAAGATTTCTCAGTATGCATATGTAAATATTCTGAGTTCTCAATGGAATCCCAAATCCAAAACACTTCTGCTTCCAAGCATTTCAGATAAGAGATACTCACCTTGTATTAATACTTTTGTAGCATTTACTATATGCCAGACATACTTCTAAGCACTTTACCTTTATTGGCTCATTAAATTCTTATGTCAATTACTCTTTGTTCTGTAAATGAAGAAACTGAGACATAAAGGAATTTAATAGGTTGCTGAAAGCCTCAAAGCTAAAAAGTACAAGAACTAATTTGGAACATAGGCAGTCTGTGATTGTACTAATGATGCAGTGATCAGCTTGAAAAAGCTAAGCTGTACCCATAGGACTCAAGTCTGCAATGCATATTTGTATTGGTTACCTATTGCAATATAGCAATATAACTCTGAAGCTGATGACTTAAAAGAATACACATGAATTTCACAGTCTCTGTGGCTCAGGAATAGAGGCACAGCTTAACTGGGTTCTCTGCTTTTTCATTATTGTGATGATACAATATCAGGTGATACAATATCAGACCTTATCCAGAAAAAGAGGGAATATCTCTGCACTGCTTGGTCTACACCTAAAGTATCTTGGAGGAATCTGGTAGAATGTTTTAAGGGGAACTGCTCCAGGCTGAAACTGACCCAGAGGTGAATACTAGGATTGAGGAACAGTTAGAATAATAGAGTGTATCTGACTTAGAAATGAATATTTAGGCTGCCAATGTGCTCTCCAGCCTCTGATTTTGATAATATTCTTGGGAATTTGATTCATGTTGTGTCTTTGAGGGCAAGTTAGGGCAATGTTTGAAAGTAGCCAAGGATCAGATTTTGAGTCAACAGAAATGAAATTTTTTCTATAACTGAAACTCCTGAAAACATGGAGTGAGTTGCCTTGCAAAACAGTGATACCTCAATGACTGGATCTATTAAATCAAGTCTTGGCTTTCATTAATTAAAAACAAAAATGGAAGCTGGGAGTGGTGGCGTATACTCATCATCCCAGCGATGGGAGGTACAGGCAAGAAGATTGCAGGTTAGAGGCCAGAGGCAGCTTATGGAACTTAGTGAGGCCTTGTCTTAATTTAAAAAGTAAAAAGGAGGCAAGGGGTATAGCACAGTGCAGAGCATGTGCAAAGAATTCATGCAGCCCTGGGCTCAGCCCCCTAATACCAAAATAAATAAATAAATAAATAAATAAATAAATAAATAAATAAAAAGAACCAACACATACAAATTAGGTGTTTTTACACAAAGCCCTGCATATTCTACTTCTTTTGAGAAACCAACTGATCTGGCTACAGATTAACAACGGACCTTCAGACAACAGATGTTCTCAGGTTTGCTGCGGCCTCTACTGTTCTCTGCAATTCCTCGATGCTGAGGCTCAGCGACAGGTGTCATTGTGTGATAAAATGCCCTTTGTTGCCATGCGTGGGCTGTGGATTTTCTTACTGGGGAGACCTATTTTTCAATCCTCACATCTCTATCAAGTGTGGGGAAGCACAACGTGCTCTTTGAGGGTCTCCTATTTCAATAAAGAAGTGGAAGAGAACTTCCCTATGCCCCGTCCACCTCATGCATTAGCTACTCGCCTGGCCCCTGTGGTGGTTGCAGGTCTTGATCCATGCTCTGAGATCTCACCCAGAGGTTCACAGCCTTGGGCCAGAGATTACTGAGTGGCTCCAAAGAGGCTGCAAGAGATTGTCACACACGCCAAGCACTATCCTCAGTGGGAAAACTCACAAAAAAAGCTATCTTGTCTTATTTTTAAAGTGTTGATGATAAAAAAAGATTCACAGTAGCTTTCACTCATTATGTATTTTCTAAGTAGATGGAATCTAAAAGCACAGCTGTTATCATACGGGTGGGGGGTAGCAAAAACTGTTTTTGTTTGTTTTGAAGAAGATCTTCAAATCAGGCATGGCTAGGGGATGTTCTAATTGATTCCACTTCTTTCTATAGCTAGATGTGCTGTGCACAGGTGAACAGCACACACAGAGGAGGTTCTATGATATGGGTAACATATTGAAGATGTGTGAAAATACTTAGCAAGTTATAACTAACCTGTCCCTGCACATATGGTTTATCTTCACAGTAAAAACTGAGCTAGAAGGAAAGACATTTAGCAACTGCACCAGGTCCCATTTAGAACTCAGTCTACTGAGAATAATCTCACCACTGTTATCTATAGGAAGAAAGGTAAAGAAAAGTGTCAAACTAAATCGGGCAAGAGCAATAATGAAAAGATAACCCCCCCAACATTGGTGGTGCTGGAGATCTGAATTGCAGAGAGAGATCATGGCAGATGGATTTCTCGGTGATCCTGCCTCTTGGGATTCAAGCCCTTGGTAATCTGCTGCCCTTGAATGTGGACTGGACCTAATGACTTTCTTGTAACAAAAAGAATATGGCAACAGTGATAGGATGTCATTTCTGTGTTTAGGTTACAGAAGGCTATGATCTTCATTTTGCTATTAAACTCTTTCTATTGCCTCCTCGGGCTGGGATTTAGCTCAGTTGGTAGAGTGCCACTCTGCAGTCACTGAGGTCCCGGGTTCAATTCCCAGCACCATAAAAATGGGAGAAGGATGTGGCAGTCCACTCCTAAGGCAATCCCGAAACAATGAGCCATTGAAAACCCTATAAGGGTCACTATGAGTCGGAGATGACTTGAGGGCACCTAACAACAACAACATTGCTTCCTCTGTACACTTTGATGAAGCAAACTGCCATGTGGGCAATATCTCTGTGATAAGAAAAGGAAGGTGGTCTGTGGTCAATAACCAGGGAACAAGTACAGCCCTCAGTCCAACAGTCCACAAGGGAGAGAATACTGTTAACATAAATCACCGACTGAGCTTCAAAGCAGACACTTCCTCAGTCAAACATTCAGAAAAGACCACAGACACTGGGCCAATATAGTGTCCGGAGGAGTCTCTAAAGCAGAGGACCCAGTTAAGCTGTGCCTCTATTCCTGAGCCACAGAGACTGTGAAATTCATGTGTATTCTTTTAAGTCATCAGCTTCAGAGTTATATTGCTATATTGCAATAGGTAACCAATACAAATATGCATTGCAGACTTGAGTCCTATGGGTACAGCTTAGCTTTTTCAATTGCATATGAACCCAGAATTTATAGTAGAAGAGGTTAATGAAGGAGATTATCAATAAATATCAAGAGTTCATTATGGAAAATCCCAGTTATTTGGGCAACTTTGTGCTTTTATATTATTGGAGATTCTTGACTCCTAACTTAGACTATGCATCAGTACTCATCCTTGCTGATATCCAAGATGCCAGGGCTAAACAGAGTGAAAAATTCTGCATCTTCTCCAGTTCTATGGCTTTGGTGTTAAACTTGGTTTTAGAATTTATAAAGCTGCAAATTTTAAGGAGCTAGGCATGGGGAGTGAGAGGCAGGTTACAGGTAGAACACTTTGCCAGATGAAGTAAATGACTGCTGAAAACTTGCAGAGACATAAGAAAAGACAGCCCATGGCTGTGTGGTGTTGGGGCAAACAGACTTTGTCTATCTCAACAGATGCTGGGGGCAGTCTAGGAAAAACAGATGCTGGTTACATTTTGTTCAGTTTAAAAACGGCAGGGAAAGCTGTAATGTATTTTTAAAGACTGTCACCAAGAACATTTTTAAAATGGTACTTCAGTGAGTAAATTCTTAGTTTTCCAGAAAAATCTAGCTATCCTCAGATAATCCCCGAGGATTCCAGATTGTGAATGTTTGACAGAATATGGTGTTATAAATTGTGTCTTTCAGCTCAAGGTTTTCTGTAACTCTTTGAGGAACTCAGAGTCATAGCCAGAAAACTGGGGCCCCCCAACTCAGGTGGAACTTGTTTCCCTTTTTTTTTTTAAGCCATAAAACAAGAGTCCCCCTTCCCTGCTATGGGCTCTATACTATTCTATAGTGCAGGAATTACTGGAATGGCATTTTCATTTATGGAGAAAGAGAACCCTATTAACTTTCCATTGTTATACTTTTCCTTGAAGCATTGTCTTCAGAATGTTGGAAAGAAAGGTATCAGATAAAGGAACTTAAAGATTTCTGATCATACTTTTAGGTATCACATTGCTAAATTAGCTCCAATAACCAATTCTGCGGTTAGTATTCTGAAGCCAGTTTAGGTTCTAGGTCTCCACAGAATTCAGGGGGCCCCTGACCAATCATTATGCCTATAAAGATGCTGTCTAAATACATATAGAAATATAATGACCCCAGTAATCAAAACCAAAGAATTAGCATTCACTAAATGCTGCTTACATGACAGGCAGTGTTTCAAGTGCTTTTATAGTAGACACTAATTTGATACTCATTACCAGCCTACAAAGAGGGCAATATGCTTATCCTTATTTCACAGATGAGGAAACTGGGCACTAAAAGGGCGAGGCTTTGAACCCTAACAGTCTGGCTCTATGGCTTATACTAGTAACTACTATGCTACACTGCCTCTCATCACATCATGTGTTCAACACCAATTTATAACAGTCCTTCAGCTTTGAAAAATATTCACAGAACCTGGAAAAGATAGAAAAGTAGGTGCTCAGGAGCAAGGCAATTAATCAAGAGTCCAGTATATGAAATGGGATCCACCTATCTACAGGGAATAATTCTTCAAAGTATGAAGTCAATAATTTCACATTAAAAAGTTTAGCTACTCATTTTGATTTATATGCTACTACATTTAGGAAGCCTGCAGCTGTAGCCCTGTGGCATCCGATCCCATCAGATCTCAGAAGCTAAGCAGGGTCAGGCCTGGTTAGTACCTGGATGGGAGACCGCCTGGGAACACCAGAAGCTGTAGACTTGGGAGAAGGACAAGGCAACCCACTCCCAAAATCAATCTGCCATTGAAAACCCTACGAACAGCAGAGAAACACTGACAATAGTGTTTCCCCTGTTGTACAGAGGGTCGCTATGAGTCGGATACCGACTCGACGGCACCTAACGACAACAACAACAACATTTAGGAAGGGGGCTGGGATTTAGCTCAGTGGGTAGAGCGCTGC
Source organism: Pedetes capensis (assembly GCA_007922755.1). Classification (NCBI taxonomy): domain Eukaryota; kingdom Metazoa; phylum Chordata; class Mammalia; order Rodentia; family Pedetidae; genus Pedetes; species Pedetes capensis. The sequence goes on from VMDO01010836.1 coordinate 54,875, forward strand.
GCTGTAGTCTCTGAGGCCCCGAGTTCAATTCCCAGCACCACAAAAATGGGAGAAGGACCTGGCAATCCACTCCCAAGGCAATCCCGAAGTACTCAGCCATTGAAAACCCTATGAGAGTAGCTATGAGTCGGATACCGACTCAATGGCACCTAACAACAACAACAACATTTAGGAAGTATATGGAAAAGCAACCTATAATTCAGGTAAAAGAAATTTAGATGATTACATTTGAGGCAGCATATTTAAAGCTCTTGACAATCAGGGAAAAGGAAGCTAGAAGTGAGCATTCCAGAATCACTCTACAAAGTTCAGAGAAGAGAAATGTTTTGTGCTGTGAAGGGGCTCAGGAGTTATGGGGCAGAATCTAAACATGAGGGAAGAGGAGTAAATCCAGAACACTGCCACAGCCTGTTCATATAAATGGAAATAGACAGCTGGAATAAGTTATGAGGAAAACTGAGGGAAGCAGCAGGCCTAAGTGTGTATGGGAGGTGGAGATTTTTTTCTCAGAGAAGAAGGTTAAGCCTTGTTAAACTGGGTTGGTACTGTAGAACCCCAAAGGCCTGTTTTTTTTTTTTTTTTTTTTTTTTTTCCTCCTAAAATACCTCTAGTATAGAGATGTAGCTTATATTTGTGTTATTAACTTGGTGTATGTATGTTTTCAGCTCAATAGTAAAGTATATATATGTATGCATATATATTAGTAGGCTTTTGGGGCTGGGGTTTAGCTCAGTTGGTAGAGTGCTGCTCTGTGTGCTCTGAGATCCTGGGTTCGATCCCCAGCACCACAAAAATGGGAGAAGGACCTGGCAGCCCATGCCCAAAACAATCAGCCATTGAAAACCCTATGAATAGCAGAGAAGCACTGACATAGTGCCAGGCATGGCACAGTGTCGGGGAATGTTTCATTCTGTTGTACATAGGATCACTATAAGTTGGACATGACTTGATGGCACCTAACAACAAGAACAGGCTTTTACATCTCTTTTGGTAATATAATAAGAGGGTAAGAGGTAGCAGGATTCATATGATATTACACAATTTGTCTTAAAGGAAACTCATAAAATTGATCTTATATTTCTCTTCCCAATAACTGAATTATAATGATTACAGAAAAAAGCGATTCTTAATGCACTAGGTCCTACAGTGTAAATCTGGAGCAAGTCCATAAAAGAATTTTCAGTTGAAGGAGAGCAAGTGGACTGTGGAATGATTGGGTGTCTTTAGTCAAATTTCTCGAGGGTCTTATTCAAATAATAAAAACAAACTAGCTGTATTGATTAAAATCTTTGTTCTAGGCCCAAATCTTTTATTTCAATTCATAGGCAAATAGAAAATTCCTTTTCTAAAAAAGGAACCGAGATGAATAAATAAATAAAAATTAGAAAAAGAGGAACAGTAGAGAATCGTATGTAAGTGCATGTACTTGGATATTTCCTTCTCCTTTTGAGTTGCTGTGTGGGGTCTGTGTTATCTTCTGAGGATGTGTGCAAACATATGGCTGTTGGAAGCCAACTGTTTCACCATCAAAAAGACTTACATGTGGTTTTTATGAAGATTGCATTTTCAAACACACAGTTCAGGATGAAGGAGAAATATAAAACATCTTGTAATTGTTTTAAAATAAACCCTTACACTGTTTGTTTAGTTTTAATCTGCATGTTGTAGATTGGTTGTGCACTTGTTAATCACTGCTGTATGTATCTCCAGACAGAGTTGTAAATAACTTTTCAGTCCAAGTGAAATATGCTTGCCCATGTTTATATGCAAAGGATGTGTGTACTTATGCCTGTGTGTAAATATGTGTACAATAATAATAGATAAGTTATCATGTAATATGACATCATAAGGTTCTGGCACTATGGTCAATTTAATATATAATGAAGTAATCTTTGTTTTGTAATATCTAGAAATGAAATAAAAATGATAACTTGGTTCATTTACATTTTTTGCTTGGCAGGCCCATGTTGGCAAATTGAAATGACTAAAGAAAGACCACCTTAGTTATGAGTTTCTTACTCAACCCATAGACCTGGGTTATTAAAAATACAACTTTATCTCTTTTAAACAATTTATTTCCTATAATTTTGAAAATAAAGTAGAAAACAATATTATACATACCAATACACGTCAGGCCTTTATGCCATATAGAAAATAAACAGAAAATACTTTGAGGAAAATTTAAAATGTACATAAATATAAATATACAACTGCCTTTTGTTCTGTGTTAGATACACTTAGATGCTATAATCCTTCTACACTACTGCAAATCTTTCTTCAGAAGAAGAAAGAAAGTGAAAGTAGGAGCTAATTTGTCTTTTCTATGCTGTTTTTAGTCTCTATTTTCTTGGAGAGAGGTTTACTTCTGGCATGGGTCAAACCCTCCTGCCTCCCTCCCCCGCTCCATGTTTGCCTACCAAGAATCTATACCCAAGTTTCCATATCCATCCTGCATTGTTGTTGTTGTTAGGTGTCGTCGAGTCGGTATCTGACTCATAGCGACCCTCATAGGTTTTCCAATGGCTGACTATTTAGGGATTACCTTGGGAGTGGATTGCCAGGCCCTTCTCCCATTTTTGCGGTGCTGGGAATTGAACTCGGGGCCTCAGAGACTGCAGCGCAGCGCTCTACCCACTGAGCTAAATCCCAGCCCTCCATCCTGCACAGCTGGCACAAATTGCAAAAGATTGGTTTCTCTCCATGAGTTGTGTACAACTTAACAAATCTACGTATATTGTAAGTGGATTTACAGTGTACTGAGTAAACAAAATGCCAAAGGCTTCACAGTATAAGAATAATTAGAGGACTGACATAGAGTACTAGAAGCCTTCCTGGAGAAGATGAGTTTTCAACTATGTTGTATTGGTCCTTTTCGTTTTCTCCATGATACATCCATTTATAGGGTAGAGAGAATGAAGACTGGGAATAGTGGTCCCAGAGACCACCAGAGGATGGCAGAGTCAGAACCATATTGAGGTGGTGCAGTGTAGTGAAACCGGCGGGGGGTGGGGTGGGGGGGTGAGCTTAAGCCCAAGGCCTTGGCTTCTGTCTCTAATGAGGATGCATGGAGTAGAGTGTATATATCCTCAAATGGGCAGATGAGACTGATAGCAATCAAATTACAGTGAGAGAAACAGAAACCCTCAGAGTAACAAAGTACCCAAGGTCAGGTTTACTTTGAAAACAATAAGTACAAAGAGTGAAAGAATACTTCATATGCACCTTGGGTGCAAATCATATCTATCCACCCAGAATTTATTCCCCAGTCTTCTTCCAAAAGTTGGGGGTGGTTTACAAAATTGCTTGTGTGAATTATTACATGTTTTCTCAGTTATTTCCCCAGGGAAACACGTCAAAGGCAAACCCATCATTTCAGCTGATTTAGTGTTTGATGTCAGAGAATTCATAATTGATATGACAACCATAATGGAGAGTGATCATTGAATTGGCAAAGCCTGGGCTGACCGTCCTGTAGCCCACTCTGGCACTCACCACTTAGTATACTCTGGACTTGCTCTGACAAATCCCAAGGTTATTTCTGAACTTTACATTTCCAACTTTCTGAGTATTAGAAATTAAAAATGCATTACAAAATAGAAAAAATTTTACCGTATAAACATTGCTTATCCCAACTATGTCTTTTCACGTAATCTTTTATTGTTAGGAATACGCGAGTGAGGTCTCTTTTTCCTTGGCTCAGTTCTCAAAACATCACAGGGTAACCCAAAGTTCAGTCACACATTTATCTCAAGGCACAAAGAGATTTATGGGTTCTGGATATATAAAAGTCTGCTTAAAAAAATTACTGGAATTTTCATCCTTGGCAAAGTCAAATAACCAAAGGATTAAGGCTGATACATGTTTGCTCCATAAATCTATCATTAATCAATTGTGACACAATGCTTAAGTATGTCAGATCCCAACCTGCCCTAAATGGGCAGTTAAAGTTTTCTCTTATTCACAAGAAATATTTTATGATAAGGAAAAAAAAATCTCTTTGGCTAACCAACCCATCCCCCTCAAACAAAGCCTTCCACAATCACAAAGACAAATAGTAGAAAGGGGAAAAACAAATTAGAAGTTGGAAATGTGTAAGTCATTAGGAAAAATGATCAGGTAAAGGAAAACAATTTAAAAAACTGACTATGACAGAAAAATATGGATAATCCAGACTAACAGCGATAAAACACTCTGAGAATGTAAGCTTCTTGAGGGCAGCTTGTATTTTAGCTGCACACAGAGAGCAGCCAATAAATATTTGTTAAGCAAATAGATGAAAGTGTGAATGAATGCCACGATAGAGTCCCTGCCCCAGAAGAAGCTGCAAAGTGCTACCATGCATTTAGAAAAACAAATCAAAACAAAACAACCATATCTCTGCCATATAGAGAAGGAAAGTAATTTTTAAAAGTTAGAAAATGAATTTTACAAACATGCCCAAGTTGTACTGTTCTGAAAAGCTAGCTCCCAGGTTGCTGTGATGGCCAATAGGAATGTGCGCTCTCTAGGATGTTTGGAGGGAGATGATGCTGTGGTTTCAAGCGTGGGTGAAACCAAGAGCACTAGTCTCTGGAAGAAAACTCCACTGATGGTCGAGGTGGTTGCTCTGAGGATGTGTGGGAATTGGCTGCTAAGAAGAAAAAGTAAGCACTGGGGAGCCAATTGCTGCAGAAAGGTGGCTTTTACTTCCTTTAAATACAATCAGTTTAGGTAGGCTTTTGTTTACCATAGCTTTTATCTAGAAGATAAGGTTGTAAAAACATCAATCAAAATGAAGTACTACTGTTCCTGGCCATATCTCAGCAGGTTCATCTGTTTTATTTCTTCTTCTCCTCCAAATACCTTAAGGTATTTAAGATGAGGGAAGAGATACCAAACTATTAAAGTGAGCTGTATTTGTGTATGACACATGGTTTTGCTCTTGGCCAAGCACAAATTCTATCCCTGCAGTGCCTGCACATTCCCAGGTTCAGCAGGAGCTGGTGCACTTCGTAGCTTTATTTTTCAGTAACGTATGGACTCTGCAAAATGATCTTTGCACCCTTTTCTATGTTGCTCCTTTAAGAAAATAAGAATCACATGGCTTCCTTGTACATGTTGGAATGAGGCTTGCAATGCATTTATACCCTGCCTTTTCCCCCAAAGAGCCATGTGAAATAAAGTGGCAAAACACAGATAGAAAATTAAGGCCAGCAAAAGGAAAATGCAAATATGTGAACTTCAAAGGTCAACTCTATAGTTATAAAACTTTAGAGGGGGTGTGGCGGCTCATTGCCTGCAATCCCAGCCACTTGAGATGGAGGCAGGAGAATCTCAAATTTGAGGCCAGAAACACCCTTCATAACTTAGTGAGACCTTGTCTCACAATAAAACAAATTAAAAATGGGTAGAGGGTGCATCCCAGTGGTATACATATACTTGCAAAGTATGTATAAAGCCCTGGGTTCAACCCCTAAGCACCACCAAACAAAAATAAAACAAACAAAAAAACTCCAAAAAAGAGAAAACAAGAAAAAAATCCTTTAAATTTGAGTCTATAAAGATGCAACTTCACTATTCTTTAAAAGGTGCCACTTAATTAATGCTGGACCTTTAAAATGAAGCTTTGATCCAGGGACGTTCCCAAGTGAAGAGAGAAATTTTGTCAAGAGAAGGCAAAGGTCCACTGAACCAAATCCAGAGGACAGATACCACCAAGGGAGTGAGATGCACAGATGAGCCCTGACCACAGGAGCAGGTACATGATAGTGGAGTAGTGGTTAGTGCTAGCAGGCTGACAGATCACCTTGGGCTAGAATCAGGTTGTGCTAGAGTCTGTCTACCTGGTGGAAAATGCCTTGTCTGTCATCTTTCTGTTTTGGGCTTTGTAAGTAATTTCTTCTACTTGGTTCCCTTCTAAATACAATTAAAGGAAGGCATTCTAGCCAATGTGATGCCCTTGACTCAACCTGTGACCAACTCTCCTCTACCTTTATTTTCTGTAATAGTCCTTATCTTTAGGACTGGTAGAAGTTATAGACTATTTGATTATTTCTTTGAATAAAATAATACCAGTGACAATACTTATAATAATAACCATAATCATAACCACAACAGCATGTAGTATTTATTGAAAAACCAATATGTGCTAGCTACTCTTATAAGACCTTAATACGCATTATCTCATTTAAAACAAAAGCTGTATGGTAGGTAATATGACCATTTATATTTATTTTATTTTATTTTAAACACATTTTGATGTTGAGAAAACTATTATAAAACTATGTTAAATTGGTCATAATGATGATGATGAAGAGAATTAACATTTACTGAGTGTTTACTATGTGCTTGGTACTTTGTTAAATACTTAATAAATGTGGTTCCATTTAATTCATGCATTGAGGTAGGAGCTATTATTAAGTCCCATTGTACGAACAAGAAAATAGAGATATAGAGATGTTAAACAGCTTCCACTCAAGGAGATAAAACCCAGAAGCTACTCAGTTAAGATGCCAGCTCAGATCTGCTGGGTGCAGGGCTTCCTCTCTGAACAATGGTGCTACCCTGCCTTCTGTGTGCTGACTCCCTCAAACAGTTTTTCAAATCCATAAAACATTGATTCCAAAGCTGAGCATGGTGATACATGCCCATAATGCCAGCAACATGGGAGGTGGAGGGAGTAGGATTGCAAGTTTGAGGCCAGAAGCAGCCTGTGTCTCAAGTTTAAGGAATAAAAAATAGGCTGGAGGTGTAGTTCAGTGGCAGAGCACTTGCAAAATATGTGCAAGCCTCAGCACCACACAAAAACAAAAATAATTATAATAAAAAAATCTATGCCAAACCCTTTTCTATTTCAAAGTCAAGAGAGAGTTTTGCATATCTAGTTTCAATATAACTACTTCATCAAGGGATTCCTCCATCTTAATATATATTATATATATATATATATATATATATTTTTTTTTTTTTTTCTCTCTTCTTTTTTTCTTTTTTTGCGGTACTGGGGGTTGAACCCAGGGCCTTGAGCTTGCATGCTTTGCAAGCGCTGGACCACTGAGCTGCACCCTCCCCTCATTTTTTTTTTTTTACTTTTTTGAGATAGGGTCTCACTAAATTATGCAGACTGCCTCTGGTATTGAACTTAAGATCCTCCTGCCTTTGTTTCCTGAGCAGCTGGAATTACAGGCATGCACCATTACGCCCAGCTAAATGTCTTAATATCTTGTTTTTAACTTTTTGTATCTTGGTTTTTCCATCTATGAAGCAGATGCAATAGCATTTGTACCCTGGAACTCAAGGTGAATATGAGAAAAAATGAGCTTCATAACACTTACATTGTATATATTTATTGTCCCATTTGAAAAATCCTGACCAACTGTATACTCTAACAAGGAAAGTTCCCTGCTTCAAGCTGGAGGGAGAGACAGCGACTTCATAGTCTTTCCTTCTCTAAAAATAAGAGCTGATTGGCTTCATGGGATCAAGAGAAGTTCTACTTCAAAAGACACTTGATAGAAAACCCTCATGGTATGTCAGTGATTTAAATGTTATTTAAATTCAGGTTCTTGCTCCTAATGACATGACACCACTGTCTCTATCTCCACATTTAGGCCCCAAGTCACACAAAGAAGGGCTGTACAAATCAAACTCATTTTTATCATCCAGTTGAGTTTTTTATCATCCAGAACTCATTTCTTGTGTGTAAGATTTTGGAAAGTCTTGTCAAGTTTAACAGTTCTTTGTAATAGTGTCAATGTTTCTTTTAAAAAGGGAGACCACCAGGAGTGGTGATGCACATCTGTAATCCCAGCAACTTGGAAGGCAGAAGCAGGAGGATTGAAAATTCAGGGCCAGAGGCAGTCTGTGAAACTTATCAAGACTCTGACTTGAAATAGAAAAAAAAAAAAAAGAAGAGGGAGGGCTGAGGGTACAGCCCAGTGGTAGAACACTTGCAAAGTGCAAGGCCCTGGGTTCAACCCCCAAGTACTATTAAATAAATAAATAAATAAATATTTGAAAATTAAAAAATCAATAAAATTAAAAAGAGAACAAAGTGACCCAAATGTCCACCGATGAGGTGATGAATGGATAAGTGGAATATTATTCAGCCTTAAAACAGGGAAATTTTGTCACATGCTACAAGATAGCTAACCCTAAATTAACACACAAATTATGCTAAGTGAAATAAGCCAGTCACAAAAGGACAGACACTACAATTTTCCACTCATATGAAGCATCTGAAGAGGCCAAAATCATACATACAGAAAATAGAAAGGTAGATGTCAAGGGCTGGGGAGGGGAAATTAGTATTTAGTGGCTGGAGTTTCAGTTTTGCAAGATAAAAATGTTCTAGAGATCTGCTACACAATAGTATAAATATACTTACAATTGTACACTTAAAAGTATGTAAGATGGTATATTTAATATGATTTGTTGTTGTTAGGTGCCTTTGAGTCAGGTCTGACTCATAGCCACTCTATGTATAACAGAACGAAACACTCCCTGACACTGTGCCATGACTGACACTATGGTCAGTGCTTCACTGCTATTCATCATTTTTCAATGCTGATTTTCTTAGGAGTGGGCTGTTAGCTCCTTCTCCCACTGTATGCAGTGCTGGGGATTGAACTCAAGGCCTCAGGGAACACACAGCAGCACTCTAATAACTGAGCTAAACTTTTACTGTGATAAAAATAATTTAAAAAAGAGAAAACAAAAAAGTAAGAGAAAGTATTTTTTAACTAATCTTTAAAGGCTCTGGGAAAAAAGATTAAAAACAAACAAAAAAAGCAACCCCCAAATCTCCACAGATGACTTAGGGAAGGATGATGGCTGTTCAGGATGACAGTGAGAAAAAACCCAGAAAAGCTTTGTGACACTTAAGCCTTTAGGTCAGATGGGAGATCACACTTTCGAAAGCCCAGGGTCCAGCATCAACTTCTAAAGCTGCCCAAACATTTGTTTTCTTGGAGTTAAAGAAGCTACTTTATCAGACAATAGCAGGAAAGAAACATGAGGCTATGCACAGAAAAATCTTTTTTTTTTTCCTCTCTTTTCTTTTTAAAGTAACAGTTGAGGGATCAGAATACTGCCTGCAAGATTAAAGGCCAGGATCAGCTTTAGTCAGATGTGGTTCTGCTCCTCGGCCGCTGACAGCCACAATGCTCCCCAGCTCTCATAGTAATTCCACAAACTGAACGGTAATACCCCCAGGCCCCAAAACGTGCAGCATGCTGTCTTGACAACTGGGGAAACTGAGGCTCTCAGGAGTGAAGTGACTTGATCAGATCACACCTAAGTGACTGCCACGCAGGGATGGACCCTGAGCCCCCTCCTGCAGTACAGTGTTCCCGTGGGCACACAGCGCTAGCTCCCTTTCCCCGACTGCAGAGTCGGGACAGCGATGCCCTCCGCCTCTGAAGACCTGGAGTCTCCCATGGGCTCCCAGCAGGAGGGACGGCAGGCCCATTCAGAGGTGGGTGTCAAGAAGGAGAGGAATGGGGGAGAGCTGTGCGGAAAGCCGTGGGGTGACGGGGAGAAGGAAGCACTCAGTTCTACTGGGAAAGGTCAGGGAGGGCTCGGGGAGGAGGAGGCGATTTTAGACCCACGGAGTGAATCTTGGCGCTGAGGTTCACAGAGAGGCTAAGAAAAGAAGGACCGCTTAGGAGGAGGGAGACGCTCATGCAGGAGACACCGGGAGAAGCGACACCGGGGTGCTCAGGACGTTCACAGTGAAGCCAGCCGGTGTGGGGAGCACACAGCTGGCCTGGCCAGGCGCCAGCAGGGCGCAGAGGACCCGAAGGGCTCTGTGCAGCGGACTAGGCGCTCCCCAAGTGCCACGGCCATTCCTTTGGGGCATTTGTGGGCCGCATGGCAGCCCCTTGAGCCTGAGAACTTGCTTCTTTCTTGAAACCCAGATACTTAAGGCCTTCCTTCTATGTGGAATCTGTGAGCTAAATATTTACTTTGAGCTGGGCCAAAAGTATCTACTATAGCTCACTTATTTGGGGTAAACAAATTAAAGGAAAGTATATGCTGAAACACCCGGCCCCCCCACACCCCCACCCCTCCACTCCACACAGCAAAAAGACTGCCATTCAAAAAAACACAAAACTATACTGGGGCTCAACTTTCCCGAGTCCTTGGGACAAAGTATGTGTATGTAAACAGTCACAGCCCAGATCCACCCGGCTCCTTCAACTTATATTCTTTGAGGAAAAAGTCTGCGGGCACGAGGTGAACAGTGAACAGTTTCCCTAGTGAGTTACATGGCAACTTTATCTTAACAGGAGTCATTAGCTGAATTTTATGAAGATAAGGACTTCCAGGAGTGAGTTCCTTTCTGATTAAAAGCGAGACAAGGCAGGGCTATGCCTGGACGCTCTGACCCAACCTGCAGTTTGACTTTGGAAACTCTGAGGCTCTCAGATGGCCCCACAAAGCCGCTGGGGCTGGGGCTGTGGTTTGATTTCACCGAGCTGAAAGCAATCTGTCAATGTGGAGAGGAGTTATGGAGGTTATTTTAAACATTTAGTTAAGCTTGCGACTGTCTTTTAGAGGCATTCCTGGCTGCAGACCGCCCATCCTGGGTGACATAATACAAGCTATTGAATGAGGTTAGACTGAGGTCCTGTAGTTAGAGAGCCGGTCCACCCCTGTTGCCATTAGCTGATTAATAGGTACTTATTTTTAGGGCTTGAACTAACAGGCCAGGCTGAGGCCGATACAAGATGATATTTGAAGTAATCTGTGAGTACCTCATGCTTACAAAAGAGCTTACTTTTTGTGTAGTTGTTGATATAGCTAAAGTCCTAGTCAGATGAGTAAAATTTAATGTAGAGGAAACTCCACCTAAGTCCACTATGAAAATAGATCAATTATTACTAAAAAAAAAAAAAAAAACAAAAAATCTTGAAGGAAACAGGAAGATAAACATGACCAACTAGTTACAACAACTAGTGTTGGTTGAATTCAAACACTCATTCAACACTAAGTATTACATAATGGATATTCCTAACATGTCCAAAGGCCCAGATAAGTAATGACCAGGTTTGCTATGTATTTTTTTTTTACTGAAATAGTTATATTTTTACAGATATATGCTATAATAAAATCTGTATGGATTTATGGACTTTATTTGGCCTTATATGATTTATGATTCTAAGGGATTCAGAAACAATGGCAAAATAACTTCTTTATATTGTCAAATGACAACTTTTAAAGATGTTACAACTATACATTTCTTTGTGTTTGCTTACGGTTTATATCTTTCTCTGGTATGTTCTATAAAGGCAATATTTTGTCTCTTTCATCATTACCTGGATTTAGCAGTGTATGCCACATGGTAGACTTTGAATAAATATTTGTTGAACAGCTGGATGACAGGTAGAAAAGTTAGGCAGAGTATCTCTGCATAGCTATTTTGCATAGGTGTGGTCTAGAACTTGAACTTTATGGCACACTCAGGAGGGCTGAATAGTTTGAAAACTATTATTTGCTTTGGGCTGGGGTTTAGTTCAGTCGGTAGAATGCCATTCTGTGCTCACTGAAGCCCTGGATTCTATCCCCAGCACTGCAAAAATGGGAGAAGGCCGTGGCAGCCCACTTCCGAAACAATCAGCCATTGAAAACACTTTAAGTATCACTATCAGTTGGACATGGGAGAAGGGCCTGGCAATCCACTCCCAAGGCAATCCCGAAGCACTCAGCCATTGAAAACCCTATGAGGGTCGCTATGAGTTGGATACAGACTCAACGGCACCTAACAACAACAACAACAATCAGTTGGACACGACTTGACAGTGCCTAACAACTACATTATTTGCTTCAGTTAATCATTTGCCTTTGTTTACTTTATGAACTTTCCCTAGCAGGAAAGCACTGGCATTGACGATCATGGTAGAAAGTTAAAGCTACTGCTTTTCACACTGTATTTTTCCCCCACCTCAGGGAATTTGTTGGAACACTTTTACAGCAAATTGGGTGTAGGATTTTTCCCTTTTAGTTTAAATTTGTCATCTCAACTTCCATGGCATACCTTCCTTACTTTTCAGGTTAACACAAATTCCTTTCTTCTGAACTTTTGAATGGTAGCAACTCTGGGAAGGAGGCTCTTAGAATTTAGGGCTGGGGAAGATTGCCGATAATGATTCCCATCCCCTGCCCAAGTCTGTGCATGAGTCGGAAGAGCAAGGTGCCATTTTATTTCAACTTCATAGAAAGGTGCTGAAGATTGCTGGGCACGGTGGCGCACGCCTGTAATCCCAGCGGCTTGGGAGGTGGAGGCGGGAGGATCGCAAGTTCGAGACCAGAGGCAGTCTGCCTAATTTAGTGAGACCCTGTCTCAAAAAGTAAAAAAAATGGGATGAGGTGCAGCTCAGTGGTCCAGCATTTGCAGAGCATGCAGGCGCGAGGCCCTGGGTTCAACCCCCAGTATTGAAAAAAAAAAAAAAAAAAAGAAAGATGCTGAAGATTGTAAGACACCACAAGTTTGGTCTATAAAGTTGTTACATCCACAGTCTGATCAGGTGGCTGGTACCAGGGACACATATGACCATTGCCACCGTGATTTTCACAGGGAAGCAACTCTTGTGCCTTTTGTCATTTTTTTTTCTCTCCAGTAATTGGAGGTTAAACCCAGGGCCTCACATACAGTTTGCAAGTGCTCTACCATTGGGCTTTACCCCTACACCCCCTTTAATTTTTAATTTTTGAGTCAGGGTCTCGCTGTTTTACTGGCTGCCTCTGGCCTCGAACTCATGATCTTCCTGCTTCCACCTCCTGAGTCACTGGGATTAGAAATGGGTGCCAGTGCACCAGGCGACCATGTCAATTTTGAAGACTTTTAACTACGATACCTTTGGTTGGTCCTTGCTGCTTTCAAACATTCCAGTATGAGAATAGATATTTTGGAAGAGGACAGAAATGGTAACTTTGATAAGATGGAAGGACATCATGTGTGGGACATAATAATTTTAAGATAAAGCCCTTTAGAATCATAATGTAATACTTGAACTTTGTCTTACTTTAATTGATAGATTAGCATAAGGGGCTCGTTCTTTTACTGAATTTCATTTAATTTGTCAGGATTATTATCATTCCGTCAGCATGTAAAAAATGTGTAGTTAGACATTACAACAGCTAAAGCTCTCATTTTGTCTTTGTTTTGCTTAGACTCACTACTCACTTAACTTTTTTCTTAAGATACAGCTTCAGAAATTAAAAAAGTTTATAGAAGAATGTATTTCCGCAAGGTCTACCTTCTGTTTTCAAAGTGTTTATCATAATCTGAGTAAGCTTATTTTAAATATTTCTATATTTATTCTAAAAGATCATATATCATTAGCTTAAGGAAATGGCTTGGAATTTCGAACTCTTCAGCTTGCGTGTGTGGGTGTTAATGTGTCTGGACAACTGTACATAAATTACCCAAAGTTTGGCAATTATCCAGGGAATTGAGGCCTTAGGGACAGTCAGTGTAGATGTTACTCTGCAGCCTCTTCTTTCTCTGTATTTTGGGAAACACAAGGAAGAGCAGACAGTTTTACTTTACTAATCTAGATAAACTTGCAGCCCTAGCACTATGGCATCCTATCCCATCAGATCTTGGAAGCTAAGCAGGGTTGGGTCTGTTTAGTACTTGGATGGGAGACTTCCTGGGAACGCCAGGTGCTGTAGGCTTAGGAGAAGGACCTGGCACACCACTCCCAAAAATCAATCGACCATTGAAAACTGTATGAATAGCAGAAAAGCACTGACAATAGTGTTTTGCTTTGCTGTTGTACTTAGGATCGCTATGAGTCGGACACCAACTGGATGGCACCTAACAACAGCAACAACAATCCAGATTAAGACTGAAAGGAAGAAAGAGCTAGGTTACATGATCAACTAAATTGCAAATGTACTTTCCTTTTTCCAGACATGAGGAAACAGCACCAATTTGCCTTTGTGTGGTGCCTGATGAAAGGTTTTTAGAAAATGCTGATATGTTATTTGGGAGGATGAAGTATCTGGAGAAGCTAAGTGAGCCCCTGAGACTCATTGGCAAGACAATGAGTTAGGATGGAGGTGTGCTGTCTTTTCATCCAGGGACACAGAGGAACCCTGGGGAGAGATGGTGAACCTGCTACCTTACAGACCCTATTAAACTGATTACTCTTCCAGTTGAGTTATAATGAAAAACGAGGCCTTATATTTTGCATCTTCTCTCATATAGGAAGATGTAAAAATTCATTACTGTTATTTTGGATTATTGAAATGCTACAAGATTGATGTTATTGCTATGCATATTTAAGGAATAATTTTGATTTGAAACTAATTGAGGTATTTTACATTCTAATGCCATCACCTTCTGACAAGCTACATTTTTTGTCCATAGACAAACCTTTAAATTCTATAAAATGGTTTTTTGTCAGTCATCCTAAAACATCTGAAGGTTGCATTATTTTTTATCTGTCAGGATGTTACTAATTATACTTTTAAAAAGTTTTTTTTAATCATGAATGAGTACAGACTATTCATCTGTCCTTTATTTAAATCTATGATTAATATTTCTCTTTAAACATGGGGCAGTATTTTGTCTTTTTATGTAAAGTGCAAACATGGATTTGTCCAATTTTACAACTGTAAGTTGCATGCTTTTATAAAAAACCCTGGACATAATCACTTTCTGAATTTACTTATAAGAATACTAAATATGCTATACATGTTACCTAGTATTTGATTTTTTTGTTAGTATTTCTATATATTAGGAATGAAACTAAAACAAAATGTTTCTTAACATTTCTTAAACAAATGGGAGAAGTCCCTAGGTGGAAGAACAGACTATATCTCC
>VMDO01010837.1:0-69711 GCA_007922755.1 Pedetes capensis
TGACAGGGGCTGTTGTCATGATGGAGAATGAAGCTAAAAACACTTATGAAGGAGGACTTTACGAACTGCTTCAGAGAGTGGCAGGAACAATGGGATAAATGAGTTCAAAGTCATGGAATATATTTGTAGGGAGATTAATGGCAATGTGTCTTTAACTGTGATAATTTTTAAAATGTAAATATTTTCCATATATTTTGATCATACCTTGTACATGATTTCTCATTTTCGATGGGCTACATTTCAAGTGTTTAATGCTTCTTTGTCTGCAGCCATAGCACTGTGGCATTTTATCCCTTCAGATCTCGGAAGCTAAGCAGGGTCAGGCCTGGTTAGTATTTCGATGGGAAACTGCCTGGGAACACCAGATGCTGTAGGCTTGGGAGAAGGACCCGGCAACCCATTCCCAAACAACAATCAGCCATTGAAAACCCTATGAATAGCAGAGAAGCACTGACAATAGTGTTTTGCCTGTTGCACATGGGGGGTTTAAGAGTCGGACACCAACTCTAGGGCACCTAACGACAACAATGATTCTTTAATCACATAAACCACTACTTGTGGCTCATGACTACCCTATTAGGAATGCAGGTCTGAGCTGTTAATGGGAGTAGATAGAAGTGAAAGAAAATGAATCAATATCACCAACTATATTATAGTTTCCCTGCTGTGTTTCTGTTGTTATAGATTTTTAATACTGTATATTCTTGAATCTAATATGTACCCTTTCAACAGTTACAGAAGGCCACAATATCAGATGTGGATTAGAATCACATGCAGACTGGATTTGTGGTTGAGAATCCTTAAGAATATTCACAGCTTCTTGCACTGACTTCTGAGGGTTCTGTTTTGCCCTCCAGGATCTTGAGCTTTTACTTTACAAATTAGAGTAATGTGTAAGGAGGTTATATGAAGAAGCAAAAGGGACTAGCTGGATTTGTAATAAAATAAGTACACTGTCTAAAAGAAGATTAAAAGAGAAAGAAGAATCCTAGAGACAGGAGGGAGCCTCTGCAAGCTGAATCTGGGACTGAGTTAATGGGAGATTCAAGCGAGGTAGGAAAGATTTGCAGGTCAGTAATTATGCATGTGGGATATTTAGAGAAAAATGAGAATAAAGAATTTTTAAATGTTTTCTTGTGCATTATAAAATGAATCTCTGTGGCATTTTCTTGAGTTTCAATTACATTGGATGTCAAACTAATGTTTCTCAAATAGAACTGCTGGGATAGAGCAGTGAGTCCCAGACTTGGCAGGTTCAAATAGAAGGTTTATTATCACCATTTTCACTGTCTTTCAGGAATTACATCTTTGTATAATCAGTGACTCTTGCATTTTCTGTCTTCTCTATTTCCAATCAGTCTAATTCCTGCTGAATACTCCATCGACTTGCTGTTTACTTTAGTCAAGCCACATATTCTCATACCTAGTAAATTGAAACCACTTTCTAGCTGGCTTTCCTACTTCTAGTCCATCTCCCATTCATTTTTTCTTAGACTGCAGTTATCATGACATTCCACTGTTTCCCAGAATGCTCTAGTCCCAGTCCTAGACTTCAGTGGAAATAGTCACTAGCTATAGGCCAATTCTGGACTCTTTCTGACCCACATTCAGATTTCTTGATTTATAAATGATCTACATAAATTTGGACCTCATGAACTAATGATTGAGATTTGGGTACTATCTGTTTAATAAAGAGAAGTCAAAGGTAACACTTCATCCTTGCCTGTGTTCCAGAACCAATTCATGCAGGAGATACAGGACTGAGTTTGTTTGTTGTTGTTTTAGGTGTCATTGAGTCAAGTCCAACTCATAGCAACCCTATGTGCAACAGAATGAAACACTCCCTGATTCTGTGCCAGGCACATCAACATTTTTATGTTTAAGGCCACTGTTGTAGTCACTGTGTTAATCCATCTAGCTGAGGGTCTTCCCTTTTTTCACTGACTCATCACTCACCAAATATGATGTCCTTCTCCAGGGATTGGTCACTATAGACAACATGTCCAAAATACTTAAGATGCAGTCTAGCTATCCTTGCTTCCAAGGAGAACTCTGATTGCACTTCTAGGACAGATCTGTTGGATCTTTTGGCACTTCATGGTATAGTCAATATCTGTCTCCAGCACCATAATTCAAAAGCATCAATTCTTGTCCAGTCTCCCTTACTCAATGTCCAGCATTCAGAACCATATGATGCGACTGAAAATACCATGGCATCAGTCAGGTGCATCTTCTTCTTCAATGTGACATCTTTACATTTCAACACTTTACTGAGGTCTTTTGCAACAGCTTTTCCAATGCAATGTGTCTTTTGGTTTCTTGACTGCTACTTCCATGGGTGTTGATTGTAAACCAAGTACAGCAAAATATTGGATAGCCTCAATCTCTTCTGCATTTATCATGAAGTTGCTTACTGACCCAGTTGTAAGGAGTCTTGTTTTGTTGGTGTTGAGGCACAATCCATACTGAAGGCTGTGTTCTTTGTTCTTCTTTAGTAAATGTTTAAAATCCTCTTCACTTTCAACAACCAGAGTTGTTTCATCTGCATGACACAGGTGGTTAATAAGTCTTCCTCCAATCAAGATATCACATTCTACTTCATACAGTCTACTTCTCAGAATATTTTCCCAACATAGAGATTGAAGAGGTACAGTGAAAGGATATAACCCTGATGCACATCTTTCTCAGCTTTAAACTAGTCAGTCCTTGTTCTGTTCAAATGACTATTGCCTGGCCCATGTATAGATTCTTCATGAGTACAATTAGGTACTCAGGTATTCCCATTCTTCTCAATGTTATCTGTAATTTGTTGTGATCCACACAGTCAAATGTCTTTGCATAACCAATAAAACATAAGTAGACATCTTTTTGGTATTCTCTGCTTTCAGCTAATATCCATCTGACATCAGCCATAATGTCCATGGTTCCATGCCCTCTTTTGAATTATACAATTCCCTGTTGATATACTGGTCTAGTCACTTTTGAATGATATTAAGGAAAATTTTACTTGCATGTGATATTAATGATATCATTCAATAATTTCTGCATTCGATTGGATCCCCTTTCTTGGGAATAAACACAAATATGGATCTCTTTCAGTCAGTTGGCCAAGTAGATGTATTCCAAATCTCTTGGCATAAACAAATGAGAACCTACAGTGCTGCTTCTGTTTGCTGAAGCATTTCAGTTGGTATTCAAACAATTCCTAGATCCTTATGTTTCACCAATTCCTGCAAGGCAGCTTCTGCTTCTTCCTTTAGTACCATTGGTTCCTAATTATATGCAACCTCTTGAATTGGTTGGTCATCCACCAATTCTTTTTGGTATGATGACTCGGGGTATTCTTTCCATCTTCTTTTGATGTTTTCTGCATTGCTTAATATTTTCCCTGTAGAATCCTTCACTATTGCCACTCAAGTCTTGATTTAAAAAAAAAAAAATTGTTCCGTTTATCTACTTTTTTAAATTTGTCTTTGTTGTTAGGTGCCCTGTAATCAGGTCTGACTCATAGCGACCCTCATAGGGTTTTCCATGGTTGTTTCCAGGGTTGTTTTGGGAGTGGGCTGCCATGTCCTTCTCCTATTATTGTGGTGCTAAGGATTTAACCCAGGGTTTCAGAGACCTCAGAGCAGCACTCTACCAACTGAGCTAAAACCCAGCCCTGAGGCTGAATTTTTTCTTCAATTCTTTAAGCCTGAAAAAAAAAAAAAAAACAGAGCGTGTCCTTCCCTTTTGGTTTTCTATCTCCAGCTCTTTGCACGTGCCATTATAATATTTGCTTTTGTGTTCTCGAGCTAAAATCTACTGTTTAGTTCTTTAACATCTTCAGGTCTTTCATTTACTTTAGCTGTTCAATGTTCAAGGGCATGTTTCACAGTGTCTTTTCACATGTAATTTTTCTTTGTTCCTTCTCTTTTAAATAAATTTTTGCTTTCCTTCTGAATGATGTCTTTGATGTCATGACACAAGTCATCTGGTCTTTGATCATTTCTGTTATAACGCATCAAGTCTGTTCTTGAAGTGATCTCTGAACTCAAAGGGGATATACTCAAGGTCATATGTTGGCTCTGATTGTTGTTGTTGTTGTTAGGTGTCATCAATTTAGGTCCTACTCATATGGTTTTCAATGCCTGATTGTCTCGGGATTGCCTGGGGAATGGATTGCCGCATCCTTCTCCCATTTTTGCAGTGCTGGGAATCGAACCTGGGACCTCAGAGACTGCAGAGCATCTTGCTCTGACAACTGAGCAAAGTCCCAGCCCCTTGGCTCTGATATGCTTGTTCTAATTTTCTTCAGTTTCACTTTGAATCTGCACATGAACAGTTGATGGTCTGATCCACAATCAGTACCTGATCTTGTTCTGACTTTTGATATTGGGCTTTTCCATTGGCTCTTTCCAAAAATGTAGTCTCTGATTCCTGTATGTTCCATTTGCCTGCAGCCATATCATTGTGGTGACCAATCCTGTCAGATCTTAGAAGATAATCAGGGTTGGGCCTAGTTAGTAATTGGATGGGGGACTGCCTGGGAATACCAGGTGCTGTAAGCTTAGGAGAAGGACCTGTCAAACCACTCCCCCCCAAAAATCAGCCATTGAAAACCTTATGAATAGCAGAGAAGCACTAACAATACTGTTTCATCTGCTATACATAGGTTCGCTGAGTCAGACACCAAGTTTTTGGCGCCTAACAACATTTCCATCTAGTGAATTCCATGTGTATACTCACCGTTAGTGTTGGTGAAAGAATGCATTTAGAATGAAAAGGCCATTGGTCTGACAAAATTCTGTCATGATCTCCAGCATCATTTCTGTCACTGAGGCCACATTTTCCAACTACTAAGCCTTCTTCTTTGTTTCAAACTTTGGCATTCCAATCACCAGTAGTTATTAGTGCATGCTGATTGTAAATTCAATCAATTGCAGATTGCAGAATCTGGTAAAAATCTTTCCTGTCTTCATTTTTGGCCTTAGTAGTGGGTGTATTACTTTGAATAATAGTCGTATTAAGTGTCTTTCCTTATAGCTGTAGGGATATTTTTCTATCACTGACAGCAGTGTACTTCAGGATAGTTCCTGAGATGTCATTTTTGATAATGAATTTAATCCCATTCATTTTAAAGTAGTCATTCCCAGGATTGTTAGGTGCCATCAAGTCATGTCTGACTCATAGTGACCCTCATAGGGTTTTCAATGGCAGATTGTTTCGGGATTGCCTTGGGGGTGGGTTGCTATATCCTTCTCCCATTTTTGCAGTGCTGGGAATCGAACTCAGGACCTCAGAGACTGCAGCACAGCGCTGTACCAACTGAGCTAAATCCCAGCATTCCCAGGATAGTAGACCATATAATTATCTGATTCAAAATGGCCCATACCAGTCCATTTTAGGTCACTGATTTCTAGAATGTCAATATTTATGCACTCCATTTACCATTTGATGATTTCTAATTTCCCTAGATTCATACTGCATACATTCCAGGTTCCAATTATTTATGGATGTTTACAGTTGTGTCTTCTCATTTTGAGTCATGCCACATCAGCAAACAGAAGACCCTGGGGCTTCAGTCCATTTCTGTCATTAAGTTCTACTCTACTTTCAGGAGATGACTCTTCCTCAGTCGTCTTTTGAGTGCCTTCCAAACTGGGGGGCTCATTTTTCAGCACTGTATCTGACAGTGTTTCTCTGCTATTCATAGGGTTTTCAATGGCTCATTGTTTTAGGAGTGGGTTAACATATCCTTCTCCCTACTCTGTCTTAGTCTGGAAGTTCAGCTGAAGCCTGTCCACCATGGGTGGTCCTGCTGATACCTGTAATTCTGGTGGCATAGCTTTTAGCAGCACAGCAGCACACAAGCCCCCACAGCACAGCAAACTGACAGAGAAATGAGGGAGAATTGAGTTAGAAGGCATACAATTGCTTCTTCAATATTGGAGAATTTTCATATTTTGTTAAACATGAGAGCTAATTATAAAACAGTTTGCTTTATATTCTTTTGATTGCTTATCATTTATTGACTATCTATTGTATGCCAAAAACTATGCTGGATACAACAATGAATAAGATAATAATAATAAGCCTTGGATTATTTACATGCCTATGACGAGAATTCTGACAGAATATTGCTTTCATTCTTCTTTATGACTTAATTGAGATGACTCCTAATATTAGATTCAACTTGAACCATTTATTTTCTCTAGAATAGAATCAGAAAATCTAATAGACAAGGTTTCCCATAAATGAAATATCTTCTATAAAAACCACTAATGGTTTTTTCCACCAGTTAATCAAACTCAAACATTTCAACTCATCTTTCAATGCTCTGTACAATCAACTTCCTATTGTATATTTGTATTTATCTCCCACTTCCTCACAGCCCAACACCTGACCTCCCAAATATTAAAGATGTTTGCATATTTAAACACCTGTTTCCATCATTTATCTTAACTAAGTTCCATTACATTTTGAACCTCAGTTTCTTCATCAGTAATATTAAGATGATACTTACCTTTTAGGGAATTGTAAGGATTAAAGAAATGATAAATACCTTTCTCCAAATTGCTCTTCTTCCAAATTCCTCTCCTCCAAATTCCAAATTTGCTCTTCTCCAAATTCCTCACTATAAAGGGTATACAGTGATGATTGGTCTCTTCTCCAACCCCAAATGAGAATGCATGTTTTTCACCGAAGTAACTCTTAGAAATTTTCTAAACTAAGTCTCTATCTAATGGATCCTCAATTTTTTATCTCTTTAACAACAGACCTTTGCACATATTGTCTTCTAATTAGAATATTATCATTCTTTCATTTCTAGATAACCTACCTAAAGTCCTCTCTAGAATGTTTTCTTATTTTCAGAAGGATAGTTACATTTTCTCAATCCTGTCATGCTACCACATTACAGTTGATAAGGATGAATTAAGTTTATTTTGAACCAATCTATAATATTTAGCATAATGCTGGGCACATTATACTTGCTTAATACTTTTTATCATTTAATTTACTCTATTTCATGACAGGGGCTCTGGTAGACTAACAGCCACTCAACCCTTACAAATAGTGAATATTATATTTATCGTTGGCAATACACCAAGGTAATTTATGTGTCTGTTGATCTGAGTAAAATGCATTCATGTTTTAACAGATTATTTGTATATTATGTATCAGATAAGAATTTGGGCAAGTGAAATTTTGCAAATTGGATTTAGAGAAAATGTATTTCATGATTGGAAATGCTAAGAATAGAATAACTTAGGAGACAAAAAAAGAATAAAATCAATTGAAAAGAAGGAATAGCAAAGAAGAAGGAAGAGTTATTTTACTTCAATGGGTCCTGGAATATATTACTTATATCCCTGGCAGTGACAAGAGGAAGTTTTATGAGCCTGAAGCCTGTACAGTTACGGGGGTCCTCTTACAGAGAAAAAAAAAACCTACAAGTAGAAACTCACATACAAGGCTGGAGAACCAGCGCATGTAAGACAGTGGCCCTGAGAGAGCTACATTTGCTCATGATGAATCAGCCTGTGGACCGAGAATAAGAATGGTAGGAATGTTCAGGATCTCTATAATTAGCCATGTCCCTCTTTTCCAGGAGCATATGCTTGCTTTTGTTCTACACCCATTTCCATTTTACATCTTACATAGGATTTCCCCACCGAGGTACTTGCATGTTTGCAGATTGTAGAATTACAACCACCCCATTCGTTGTTTCTTCATCAAATTTTACTTAGTTCTCCAGAACTATCCAAAAACAAACCAAGTTCTTGGTGTACAGCACCTCATGTAAACTAAGGCACCTGTGGATTGGGTAAGTAAGGCAAGAGAATAGGAAAAGAGATGTACAGCTCTAATGCCACTAGGAGAAATACTGTATTGACTGATATAGAAAAATGAAGCTGAAATGAACACCAGGAAGGACTGGGACATAATTGCTGCCCATGTCATTTGTCTTTGTCCTTCAGTCTCACCAGAAACTCCAGTAACTATATCAATCACACATAGGTGCTCTGCACTTGGAGGTGGCCTTTAAAAAAATGTATCTCACATCATAAAAATTCCATCTACAGCTTAGGGAGATTAGTTATTTCCTTAAACTTGATTATATCTTTAATTCCTAATCACTACTTTATAGGCAAATCCCTCCCATTTTACCTCATACCTTTAAATTAACCTAATTTATCTTAGGGCTGGGATTTAGCTCAATTGGTAGAGTGCTGCGCTGTGGTCTCTGAGGTCTGGAGTTCAATTCCCAGCACTGTAAAAATGGGAGAAGGATCTGGCAATCCACTCCCAAGGCAATCCCAAAACAGTCAGCCATTGAAAACCCTATGAGGGTCGCTATGAGTCAGATACCAACTCCAGGGCACCTAACAACAACAATTTATCTTATCTCTTTGTGCCTTTGGGCTTTCTGCTTTCCTTTCTTTCTTTAAATGAGTGAACTTTTTGTTGCAGACTTATATGCAAATTCTTCTTCTTCTGGAGCTATCATAGAAGAAACATAAAAAGTAATTCAATTTAATATGACAAGTTGCACATTAGAATATATAGTCCATTCTGTGATTCTTAATGTACGTGCTCATGAATGGGTATGACTCACGCATGAGGTGTGAATTCAAGTGTAAAAAGAAAAAGTACCTTCAGAAGCTTTCAGAATCCATGTCTTAAAGGGCCTTATATGTATGTTAAGGAATTTGAATTATATTCTTGAAGATAATGGGAATTCCAGTAAATAACTTTAAGAAGGGACATGATGCTGTCTGATTTGAATTCTGGAAAGATCACTTTAGCAGCCATGCAGTGAATAGATTATAAGACGGCAATATTATATGGAGGGACATAATTTTGAAGCTATGAATAGTAATTTAGGAGAAAAATGTTTTCAAGAAACTGAAGAAGATAATGGCATATGAATGAAGCTGATGAATGAGGCCATGAACAGCACCTGTAGAAACTGCTTGATAAACAGATTGAGGAACTGTTAAGGAATATTAGCTACTTTCAGGTTTCCAAATAGTGAAATGTCTATAGTCATACCACCCTGGCACCCAATCTTGTCAGGTCTCAAAAGTTAAGCATGGTTGGCTGTGGTTAGTATTTGGATGGGAGAACGTCTGGGAATACCAGGTAGTATAGGATTGGGGACTGGACAGCCCACTCCAGAAACAGCCGTTAAAAATCCTATAAATAATGAAGAAGCACTGACAATTCCGGGCACGACACAGTGTCGAGTAGTGTTTCGTCTGTTGTACATAGGGTTGCTGTGAGTTGGACCTGACTCGATGGCACCTAACAACAACAATTGGGAAATGGAGGAATTTGGTGTTATTCCTGGGTCAAGGAAAGTAGAATGTTTAATACTAACTAATAATTATTGAGCACTAACAATATGCCAGGCTGGGATTTAGCTCAGTTGGTAGAGTGCTGCTCTGCAGTCTCTAAGGTCCCGAGTTCAATTCCCAGCACTGCATAAGTGAGAGAAGGATGTGGCAATCCACTCCCAAGGCAATCCCGAAATAGTCAGCCATTGAAAACCCTCTGAGGGTCGCTATGAGTTGGATACTACAACTTGATGTCACCTAACAACAACAACAATAGGCCATGAGGCTAGTGTTTAATTCAGTTGGAAGAGTACTGCTCTACACTATCCAATGCACTGCATTCGATCCCCAGCACTACAAAAATTAGAGAAGGACCTAGCAACACACTCATGAAACAATCTTGAAATAATCAACCATTGAAAACCCTGTGAATAGCAAAGAAGTACTGACATAGTGTCAGGCATGGCACAGTGTCAGGGAATGTCTTTTTCTGTTGTACATAGGGTCACTATAACTCTGACCTGATGTGACAGTACCTAACAACAACAACAATATACCAAAGATATGCTAAGCATTTAACATGCATTATGCAATTTTATCTCAAATTAACATCATGAAGTGCATACTATTTTATGTAATTTAAGAAATCAGCATTCAAAACATGAAGTAACTTGTCAAGAATTACACAGTACATAGCTAAATCGTAAAACTGGGATACAACCCTAACCACATCTTACCCAGAACCTTGATTCTTAGCAAACAACACACTAGTGTTAAAGTGTGGTCTAGAGACTATTTGAATCAGAACCACCTATAGTACTTGCTAAATTTCCTGGGTATATCTCTGTATATAAAACCAGAGCTCCTGATGGGGTGCCTGGACTGGTATTTCTTTCTTATGAAACTTGAAGCTTACATACCACTACAATATATATGTATGATTACTTTGTGAAAAAAAAGTCTTTTATAAACATTGATATTTTATTTATTTTTAATTTAGTTTAATTTTAATTTTTGACTGAAAGATAATTGTCAGTGTTTCTTTTAAATCTTAAACTAACAGAAAAGTTGCAGATACAATCTGAACAACTTCTATATCATGAGCCATTTGAATGTAAGTTGTCAACCCGATGTCTCACAACCTGCTAACACTTTCATATCTCATAATGACATCTTCCTACATAATTACAATTGAACCAGAAAATTAATATGGATACTGTATCATATAATCCCCAATCCCTATTCTAGTTTTATCAGTTGTCCCCATAATGTCTTTTATAGCAAAATGATTTAGTTTGGGTGGTGGCATTAGTTGTCAGATCTTTTTAGTCTCCATAAATCTGGAACCGTTCTTCACTTTTCCATGAGAAATCTAAATATTATATGGCAGTTACTTTGTAGAATGCTTGGATTATCAGATATTTCCTCATGACTAATTCAGATTATGCATCTTCCCAGAAATATTACAGAAGTCATGGCTTCCTAAGAATCACCCAATATCTAATTTAGGAAGGAAAGGAAGGATAAAGAGAAAAGTTAACTTTTCAATATGTGGAGTGTGAGAGTCTTGTGGGACATTTATGTGAAGTTCAATAAGTAGTTGAATAGATGGGTCAGCAGTTCGCCTGGGAAACCAGAGCTGAAGGTAGAATTTTAGAGCCACTAAAGTATGAGAGGGAGAAGGGCCTGGCAATCCACTCCCAAGGCAATCCCGAAGCACTCAGCCATTGAAAACCCTATGAGGGTCGCTATGAGTTGGATACCGACTCGATGGCACCTAAAAACAACAACAACAAAGTTTGAGAGACAGGGGAAACTCTAAATGTGAATGAACTCAGTAAGGAACTTAATGGAGGGTTAAAAGGTGAAAGGCCAAAAGATGAGACCATGGATAAATCTTAGTTATGAGGACCCAAAATAGGAAGAACATGCAAAGGGAAATAAGGAGGAAAATATGGTAGAAAGGTGAAAAACAGTAAAACAGTTTTAGGAAAACTAATGGACATTAGTTACCTACATTTAAAAGTTCTTTGCTTCCCCACAGCAGGCACTATTTTTACTTATCGTGAGTCAGTGGTCTGAGGAGAGTTATCTTCTCCAAGTGGAATGCAAAGACCTGGTTGGGGCTGACTCTCCAGCTAAACTGCAAGTCTAGTATAGTAAGGGATTGTGGTGATTTTATTTACTGCATGATACCCAGTATATAGCAGTGTCTGACATACTTATCATGAGTCAGTGGTCTGAGGAGAGTTATCTTCCCTCAAAACTTAAAACAAACAAACAAACAACAACAACAAAAAAAGAAAACCAAAAACCATCTTTTAATTTAAAAATCAACATTTTTCCATATTTCAGCTTCTCATATGATCTAGAATCCTCTCATTTGAATCTACTTTTAAAAAATTAGATATTCACATTTATTTAACAACTGGTTTCCCAAGCTGTGAATTACATACTTGAATCTAGTAAATGAAAGAGAAGCAGCTCCCTGTACGAGTTAACACTGGGCACAGGCTTGGTCTTTGTTAAACCTTTTGTCTCTACATTTTCTCCTCCAGTATTGTCATCCATCCTCAATTTCAAATATCTTTATCAGCTAATGTGTTGTAAATTGATCATCTTCAGCCTGATCCCTGCTCTAAGGTCCAGACTCATATTGAGCTGATGATCTCGATGCACAGGAAGGAAGTATAGCATGGCAGCTGAGAATGTTGACTCTGTTTACTGATTGACTGGACTAGCAAACCAACTTGGAGATTTACTAGCTATGTGATTTTGAGCAAGTGACTTCAATTGCATTATCTATGAAATGAGGCAAACAATAGTATCTACCTCTAGGTGTTGTTAGGAAGATTTAAATGCATTAAGGTGGGGAAAGCATTTAAGACAGTATTGGATGTGTGGTAAGCACTTTATAAGTTTAACTCTATTATATGTCTCATGAGAATATTATATGTAATATTTCCAACCTCAAACTCTTGATCTCCCTGCAACTCTAAATCTGGTCTTCCACATGTCAGTAGAAAGTACCACCAAATTCCTTGGTTATGCCAGAAACCTGAAGAACTATCTTTATCATTTCCTATTCCTCATATTTACCTCATGTTGAATCCTGTTATAAATACTAAGCAGATGTATGAGTTCCATTGTTTATCCTTTAAAATATATATCTCCAACCCACCCACTTTTGTCCATTTCCACTCCTTCTACCTGGGATCAAGCCACGACTGTGTCTCACTCAAAAGCTCTAAAAAACCCTCCCTCTGATGGCTCTCCTTCTGCCTGCTGCTAATGTGCTGTGATCAACACAGAAGACAGAAAAGTAACTGAAAATGCACATCAAGTCTTGGTAGGTCTCCCTTTAAAACCCAACCAGGTCTTTTCATTCCACTTGGAGTACGATCTAGGCTCTTTGGCCATCAACCTTATGTGTAACCACCTCCCTGCCAATGTCCCAAAGCTCATGCCATCTCTCTCCCTCCAGCTTATGACACTTCAGTAACAATCATTTTGGGTCAGTTTCTATAAACTCCAGGTTAAGCCAGACATTTGTGATCCCTTTCTCTAGAATGATCTCTCTCTTAACTCTTAGTCCTAACATTTGTTCTTTCTCATTTTTTAGGTCTCAATTACATGTCACCTCCTAAAAATGTTCTCCTCCCACCTAAATAAAATCCCTTTCCTACTATTGTCTTTCACAGAACAGTGTTACTTCCCATTGGAGTTTGTATTCATTTATAGTTGTGTGATTATTTGGTATCTTAGGGGCTGCCTCTCCAACTAAACTGCAAGCCTAGTGTAGTAAGGGACTGTGGTGATTTTATGTACTGCATGATACCCAGTATACAGCAGTCTCTGACACTCAATAATTATTGCTTGATTGAATGAATGAAGGAGTAAAAGGAGTGTAAATGAAGTACTCCTTTGGGTTCTAGAAAACCTTTCTGGAAGTTGGAGGTCCACAAAATGATACTTCTTTTACAGGAAAGCCACCAAAATAAAAACATTATTAATAAACAGATGTTTCTCTAATGCCCAGGTTGAAAGAGCTGGTTTAAAAATACCAGTGTGCATCATCAGAGCCAGATAATTAGAATTTCTAAGGCTGGGACCTAGGAATTGGTATAATTATGCCATAAGTGACAGTGATATATACCAGATCCTGTTACCATGAGGACAAATCACATTTCCATGATGGCATCAGTGTTCCAGGTGCTGTCCTTTACTCAGAAGTGATGAGTATGAAGACCACCACCAGATTGTCATGTGGTGGAGTATGGCAACTTTTTTTTTCTGATGGGGAATTGATGGTGGAATAATTAAACACATAATCCTCAGTTCAGACAAGTCTAGTTTGCTGTGTCCACTCCAGGGTGTATTGAATTAAGAAATAAATGAACCGCTGGGTGTGGTGGCACATGCCTGTAATCCCAGCGGCTTGGGAGGCGGAGGCAGGAGGATCACAAGTTCGAGACCAGAGGCAGTCTGCGTAACTTACTGAGACCCTGTATCAAAAAGTAAAAAAATGGGCTGAGGGTGCATTTCAGTGGTCCAGCACTTGCAGAGCATGCAAGTGTGAGGCCCTGGGTTCAACACCCAGTACCGAAGAAAAAAAGAAAGAAAGAAAGAAAGAAAGAAAGAAAGAATGAAGAAAGATGGACCCCCCAAGAATCCTGTCCATACACTTATTTAGTGGGTTTTGACACAAAGTTCCAAATCTCCATGAAATGTCTGTGTGTGTTTTTCTCCTAAAAATGCTTGCAAATTATTTTTGTATTTTATATAAAGTTACATTTAATTATGTACCAAGAAATGAAACGGACACTCATGAAAGATGCACTATGTGGCTGGTGTCTTTACCCACCTTTCAGAGCACACAATCCTCTTTCTAGGATCATGAGTAACCCATCTGAGAAACACAAAATTGCTACGTATAGAATCTAAACTCTACACTAAACTGCAAAGCTCTTGCTGTGTTCTTATTTCTGTATTCTTCACAATGCTCTTAGCACTTATCATTTTCTTAGTATGCAATAAGAAGTGAATGAATTTGGAAGGGAGGAATTTAAAAGAATAAAGAGTGTGATAATATCCTCTGGTGAGGATGCAGCCTCTAGAAACCAACCACTTTTGGAAATGCATCAACAAGAAGTTCTCTTCCTGTCTCTCATGACTGAGTGACCACTTCAGCACAGAATGGTTTTAGTCTTCCCATGTTCTCTCAAAACCAGTGACCTTCAGCAAATGGGCTTAAAATGGTCTTGGACTGGGAATTCTTATGTGAGAAAAGAAGAATTAATGAGTTTTTGAACATCAGGTCAAAGCTTTCAGGAATCACCATGCTCAAGTGACCTCTCAGAATACCATCAAGACTCAGAACATTCACACTTCTGTGATGTTTTACTGCCCTTTGTTTTTCTCAGGCTGCTTTAACTTAAATGCTAACACCCCACTTCCATTTTGAGTTATTAACATGTTTCTCTCTATGTTCCAGACTATTTCAAGTCCATCTTTATGGCAAAATACTGTATGAAACATTTATGGGTTCTTTAAGAAAATAATTTCAAAAGAGCTCTTTTCCTACCTTGTACAATAATGTTGCCTTAGTATAATTCTTTTCCGTAGACATTCCTTTTCCATTTTACTTGGTTCTATTAATATTTATTCTTTTCTCTAGTACATGTGAAAGAATAATTTAGATTTGTGTGGTTTGTGGCTTGAGAATTGGGCTCCTTTTAGGGATGTGGTCTTCTTGACCTCTGCAGCCTTTGTCAATTTGAAAATCCTAAGCATAATCCTCAGTGGGGATTTATGTAGGTGTCTATTATGGCCCACAACCTGTGATATGGCTTCCAGTATTCTCACTGCAGAAAGGTTAAGCTTTCCTATATTTATTTTTGAGTAAAAAAGTCCATAAAGTGTTAGTACTGTCAGGGAACAAACTGAAACAAGGTGCAATTTCAGTCAGGCCCTAAGCCTGTGTCTACACTGGGGACGAATCTTGCAGATGAACAGTTTGCATTAGAAGAGAGAGAAGTCACTTTTTAACTCCAAAGTTACAAACAGAAGTGCCTTTGTCTTCTACCATTCTTAGGGTGGCCATGCCTTCCAAATTAAAATTTCAGACATATTCTCTTAAAAGTACACAGGTACTTTTGTCACAAGAGTTTCAGAATATCTAACATTGAGACAGTCCCATAGTACTCAGGACACGTTGTCACCCTATGCAGTGGTGGCAACAAACTGAGATCTCACTGCCACTTGTAGAGAATGCTGCCTTTATGGGAGCAATAGGCAACTGGAAATGCTGCGTTGTGGTCCCTTCCTGTCTGGTGGTAGAGTCTATCTTTATGGCTGTGCTTGCCAGGGCTTCCTGGGATGTCCGTATTGATGGTACTGATATTCATCTTTCAGACTTTTAGAAGAGATGTCTACTCTCTTGTATTGCACTTCCTCTGATTCTGACTTACCTCTGTTTCTCCCCAGTGCCAGCAGCAAAGCTGCCAGACCTGAGGGGGCAGCTGAGCAAGACCTGTGAATGTCAGTTCCTATGCTCAGAGTCATTTCAGTATTTTCAGAAAAGTCACAAAGCAGGGGCCTTCCATGTTACAGTCAAGCAGTGATCTGCAAAGCAGAAGGTAGAAGGACATGGGGCAAGGCAGATGGGAGAAATTCCAAGAAAGGACTAGGAATGGAAATCTCTCCACCGAAAATCCTACCTCTAATATAAAGGCTTTGGTCACCAGCCTCCCAGAAACCCACCTGCTTTGTGGGCTCCCCAGGAGCAAGAGTGAATGAGAAAAGGAGGCCCTATCTGCCCAAGACATTGTTCCAGCCTGGCAGTTACAGCTTGCCAGTGGCTCGCGGGTACCTCCCTGAGGAATAGGCAGTAAGGTCTGCTACCAGTATCTGCACCCATTTAAAGGCCTTATATTGGCCTTTAAATGGTATCTATTCCCAACCTAACAGGTTGGGAGTGTCATTCCAGAGCGTATGTCTGGTTTGACTGCCATTTATCAATAAAACAAGCAAGGATTGTTGTTGTTAGGTGCCACGGAGTTGGTATCCAACTCATAGCAACCCTAGGTACAACAGGTGAAACACTATTGTTAGTGCTTCTCTG
The DNA here is from genome assembly GCA_007922755.1 of Pedetes capensis. NCBI lineage: Eukaryota > Metazoa > Chordata > Mammalia > Rodentia > Pedetidae > Pedetes > Pedetes capensis. The sequence continues at coordinate 16,444 of VMDO01010837.1, forward strand.
TTATTCATAGGGTTTTCAATGGCTGATTGTTTATTGGGAGTGGGTTGCCAGGTCCTTATCCCAAGCCTACAGCACTTGGTGTTCCCAGGCAGTCTCCCATCCAAGTACTAACCAGGCCCGACCCTGCTTCTGAGATCTGACGGGATCAAACCCCACAGTGGTATGGCTGCAAGCCAAGCAAAGATTAGCTAGATACAAATGGTGCAAAGTGGCTCTCTGCTTTTCATTATTGGTTTGAGTGCTAACCCAAATGCTTCTCATAACTGCTTGTTAGTACATGCCTATTTGGCATGTAACTTACAGTTGAGTAGCAAACTTCCCAGGAGGACTCCCTTCATTTCCAACTGTCATTCCCAGGAGTTTGCCAATAGGTAAAGCTTGGAAAAATGAAGTCAAAATAATAGGGTAACCTCAAATTTTACATTAATACTTATTACATAGTTTTTTTTTAACTACTAAAGGCCTAACAAATATTAGGTAAAAAGATGCTCTTTGAAAGTGTTACTTGCCAGAAGGAAGCCACCTTCCTTCCATAAAAACAATGAAACCATGTCTCATATTTTATTTATCCCTGTAATTCTGAAAGCACATTAGAAAGAATAACAACATTCCACTTTGGCAACAAATTGCTGATTAATAAGTAACTTCAATTCTCCTAGAGGTAAAATATTAACATTTTTAAATGAAATTAAGCATCACAATCTTCTAATTGTTATAAAAATATTTAGCAGCAATATCTGTTTAATTATTTAGGCATCTCTTAGTGGTGTAAATATTATCTGCATAGTCATAAATATTTTCTGTTTTATCCATAGACAATCAGCTAAGGATCTGTTGTTTGTAGGACTTAAATTAAGATCTGCTTAAGGCTGCCTGCTGGCCACAGAATAATTACTTATACTGGCTGATGCCCGAATCTCTGAGATTTAGCAGCAAGAAGTATTCTTTGCTTTCATAAGTAGGGAAAAGTTGCTTTATCTTATATAAATTTCATTGTTGGTGTTATTAAAAGGGATTAGGGAAGAGCTGAAGTAGTTGAAAATTTAATTAATTTAATCCCTTTAACAAGAATTGTTTTCATATTGATAATTCTCTATAACAGTATTACAAATCACACCCATGTGAAATATTTACACCAAATATTTTAGCATATAATCTCTCCTCCAGCTTTCTCTGTTGAGAATGGTAAGATTTTCAACTCCTTCAGCTTTCTTCAGTTTTTCTTTCTCTCTCACCTAAAATGAATGAAATCCTACCCCCTTTTTACCCTTTGCTAATTTTCTCACAATGTCATTGTCTCTTAGTAAATTATGCTAATGGCCATCAAAGCATTAATCTCTTAAAAGAGTACAAATGATATGAAATAAGGAAAATGGTCCAATTGATTTTTTTCTTTTTCTTTTTCCTTTTTTGGTATCTACAGTCATTTAGTGTAGATTTTCATTTCAAATGATTTGTTTACTCATTAATCACAATAAATTGCTGGGCTACTCAAAATACCACAGAGAGAAGAAGAGTCAGAGAAAGGGCAAAACTGTCATTCTGGTCAACCTCTTCTGGTCATCTTCAGTGTAAATTATGAATTGTTCTTAATCTGCTCAAATGCCATGTTATTAAGGAAAGTTTCTGACTGCCCAATATAAAATTACAATCATTCCTGCCTTCAATTGGCTTTATTTTTCTCCATGGCAGTTATTGCCACATAACATTGTAAAGCATTATATATCTGTTTACTTAGTGCATGTCCTCCAACCAGACCGGAAGCTCCACATAAAGCAAAAACATGGATTTGTTTACTGCTGTATCTTAAGGGCTAAGACCAATGCCTTAACTATCGTAATATAGTATGTGGCCAGGAAGTAATTGTAGGATGCGTGAAATTTCTCTCATCTTTCAGGTGCCTAAAGCCCCAGCTCCCTGTGAATCTGTGAGAAACTGGATATAATGTTGACATTTACCCAGAGCTGGCTGTCCCACTGAGCCCAAGGGGAAGCCCCTCTATGTGGAAAAAAAAGCAGACACTTAGTGCTTTCTGTAGCCATGTCTTCATTAAAGGACTAAAACTGGGTTCTGAGGTGCTATCTGGCCTTCTCACATTTATAATTTTAAGAATAGTATAGAGACTCCCAAAGGATGCCTTCCTGGGTACTATTTCTATAGAACATAAACAAAGCTGTCTAAATTAAAAAGAGACTCCATGCTCATATAAATTTGTGAAACCAGGTATATTTTGTGAAACTAAGTGAGCTTCTTAATTTCAAGGCATCTGTGATATATGAAAATGCTCCTTAGCACTAAGGTGAAGTCTTAGGTTGTTTCCCCCAAACTCATTTGGTCTCAAACATTTTTTTCTACCACCCAATGCTGTTTCTAAGACAGGGTTACAATGCAGAAAGCTCACCGACTTGGATGTTGAACAGATCAGGGCTGGGATAAGAGGAGGAATTCTGCCTCTACTTCTTAGTTTGCTGCATGACCTTGGGCAAGTTTCTTAACATTTCTCTATACTGATTTCCTCTTCTCTGAGTAAGGGATGAAAGGGATTGCCCAGGATATGTAAAGCATCCAACACATAAGTGCTAACTAAATGGTGAATATTGCCAATGCCTTTTATTCAATGTAGGAATGAATGTCTTTTTAGATAGATTTCTTCAAGTCTATTTTCTAGGGCAGGGTTGTTAGAACTGACATACCCCCAGAATCAGCCTTATTTACCTCCCCTCCTGGGGTCCCAGCACCTTGTCCCCTTCTGAGACATTCTGTGCACCTAGGCTGAAGGCAAACAAATGCTGTCTGTCACTGAGACCTTAATACAAATGTCTGATAACTCACTTTGGTGTATCCCACAGAGATGATTCACTTTGTTCCCACACTCCTGACCTAAAGTGAAGGTGCTTTTGTCAGGAAGAAGGTGGTAGCATTCAAGTTAATGATTGTGCAGATGGCTACATGCTGATAGACTTTGAAGTGACCATATTTTTTCAGTAAATTTCAAATGAAGGCATGATTTGTGTAAATCTGACCCCTTCCACTAAAATGCACATTTAAATATATTTAGAATTTATAAATCCTGACAGATTCCACAATATTTATAGCTCTCCATAAAAAGCCTTTGCCAGTTTGCAGAGCTTATCATGTGGCTCTTGGGTATATTTAAGAGAGCTTAAATAATAATAAAGTTGGTGATTTATTCTACCTGGAAAAGAAACTTTTCCTCCCCCCACCTCCTGCTCCTTTTAAAAGGGATACCTATAAATAGTGTCACAGACGCTGGGATCAGGAATAGGGAATTGAAATTTGAGAGAGAAGTACAGAAACATTTCCATTATCACTGGTTTCTTGAGTATATTTTTAAAACAATCCTGTTCCTCAAATAATATACCTTCTCCTCTTTCTCCTGCCTCATCTCAATTATACTTGAGTCTCCTGAACCTGTTGCCACCTTTAGGATTCAATTGCATTAATGGGAAAGAGGGAACAAGAGTATTTGCTGACTAGGTAGGAGCAAGTTGCCTCCAGGGAGGCCAAAGCAATTCTCCAATGCTCATCTTATATTTCATAGGAGTCAGCAGGTAACTGTCGATATCTAAAGTATAAATTATTTGAGACCCATCTCCTACATTCAACAGGTATATAAGTAGCTCACAGTTCATGAAAAGGAAAAAAGAAATCTAATTGTAAGTCCAAGAGAAAGACTAAGGGTGTCAGTCAACTCTGTCACTCACCCATGCTCATAATTACCTAGTGCAGGATAAGAAAACTACATTTGTCCTCTCTTGCTGATAGTTACACTTTATACAGTTTCAGTTACTCATGTTCAACTGGGGCCCAAAAATACTAAATGAAAAATTACAGAAATAAACAATTCATAAGTTTTAAGTTACACACCACTTGAAGCACCATGGTAGAACTCTCACTGTTCCACTCCATCCCCACCAGATGTGAAGCATTCCTTTTTCTCACATATCTACACTGTATACAGTAGCTACTCAATCACATAGCTGTGGTGGCAGTTTTAAGATCAACTGCCCCAGTATTGCTTGCCTGTGTTCAAGTAGTCTAATGCTATGAAGGCCTATGTCATTCATTCACTTCATCTCCTCATGTAGGCATTCTGTAATCTCACACTAGCACAAGTAGGATGAGAACAACAAAATATTTTGAGACAGACCATATTCACGTAGCTTTTATTTTAATATATTGTTATAATTGTTCTATTTTATTGTTGTTGTTGTTGTTGTTGTTGTTTTTGTTAGGTGCCATCGAGTCTGTATCCAACTCATAGTGACTCTCATAGGGTTTTCAATGGCTGACTGTTTCGGGATTGCCCTGGGAGTAGATTGCCAGGTCCTCTCATTTTTGCGGTGCTGGGAATTGAACTCGGGACCTCAGAGACTGCAGCACAGCGCTCTACCAACTGAGCTAAATCCCAGCTCTCTATTTTATTAGGAGTCATTATTATTAAACTTACTTATCAATTAAACTTTGTGTAGGAGAAAATGTCCATATAGGGTTCAGTACTATCTGTGGTTTCAAGTTTTCATGGGGGCTCCTAAAATGTATTCCTTGTGGATAGGAGAGACTATGCTATCTGAATGTTGTTGTTGTTGTTGTTGTTGGATGCCATTGAGTTGGATCTGATGCATAGTGACCCTATGTACAGCAGACTGAAGCACTATCCAACACTATGCCATGCACACCATCTTTTTGTGTACCCAAATGGTGGACTCCAAATAATGCTATTTTTTAAAATAAAAACCTGGTAGCCATTCTCCATAGATTCTACTGATGAAAACTGACAGCACCCATTCTGTGTACTACAAGCAAGGTTGTAAATTCTGATATTATAAGGAGGTTTATTTCCAGTTTCTTTTGAGTGGATTGTAAAGGAAGTAGCTTTTGTTGGAAGGAGAATAATGATAACTAACATCCACAGAGAGCTGCCTGTGGGCTAACCCAGAGAACCGAACACATAAGTGACTGTGGTTTGGTGCGTACCACAACACCCCTTATTGAGTACAGTTGGCCCTCCATATCCAAAGGGCCCACCTTTACACATTAGATCAACCATGGATTGAAAATATTGATAAAAAATTCAGAAAGTTCTAACAAGCCAAAGTTGAATGTGTTGTGTGCCAAGCAGTGTTGAACTCCTATGAATAGGTGATGTGCAGGCCACCATCCTGCAGCCTCCTGTCACTCTGAGGTCCACAGTCTATCTATCTCCAGTTGGCTGTTTGAGCATCATCTACCTCATCTTGTTCATGTGCTGTGTAGTCAGGCCTACAACAGTTACATCTATACAGAACATGTACAGACTTTTTCCTGTCAATATTCCCTAAATAGTACAGTATCAAAACTATTTACATAGCATTTACAGTGTGTTAGATATGAGAAGTAATCTCAAGATGATTAAAAGTATGTGTGATGGTGCATGTAGATTGTATACAAATACTATGTCATCTTATATAAGGGACTAGAGCATCTGCAAACTATGGTGTTCATGGGGGTCTTAGAACAAACCCCTCATGGATACCAGGGGATAACTAGTGGATTTTCTTGTTCTGATAACTTGGAATACACTTTCAACTCCAAAACCTTCCTGAGAAATCATCTGATCTCTAGCTATTAGGATGGCAGATGCCTGAACCAAGCCCCAGAGACTACAGTGTACCACATTTTAATGATTTGTGGTGAATAAAGTAAATGTTTAGAAATCAGATTTTATGAAGTAAGGACCCAGTTAAATATGATGGATTGGTGGCAAAGGTAAAAGCAACTGAAGGTTGTATGGGATATCATTTTACAAACAGGACATGAGTGTCTAGGGTTCACGGCTAATTCCAAAGCCTTGCTTGAAAAATGACATTTGAAAGAACTGTGCTTTTACGGAATATCTTTGATGCAGTGAGAAATTTCCCTTGCTTTCCTTACTTCTCTATAACATCTTCTTAAGATGAAGTGGAGTTATTGAGCCGTTAGACAGTTCTTCTGTGTCTGTGCCTCTGTGACCACATTATGGATCTAACACATATGGGATAAATAAACTTTTCATTTTTAAAAGCCCATGGAAAATTACCACATTGCTTTTATTTTAAAATATTGCAAAGGAGAATCCAGTTAGGGTAAATTTAAATGTTTAGTGAATTTTTTTTATCCTAGCCTGTTAGCAATACCAAATGGCAAGACTTGTGTCAAACGAGTGTTTTGATGCACCTTCTTTTGTTTTTCTTCTATAGGGTAACCCATACATGTGCAATAATGAGTGTGATGCAAGTACCCCTGAGCTGGCACACCCTCCCGAGCTGATGTTTGATTTTGAAGGAAGACATCCCTCCACATTTTGGCAGTCTGCTACTTGGAAGGAGTATCCCAAACCTCTTCAGGTTAACATCACTCTGTCTTGGAGCAAAACCATTGAGCTCACAGACAACATAGTTATTACCTTTGAATCGGGGCGTCCAGACCAAATGATCCTGGAGAAATCTCTTGATTATGGACGAACATGGCAGCCCTATCAGTATTATGCCACAGACTGCTTAGATGCTTTTCACATGGACCCTAAATCCGTGAAGGATTTATCACAGCACACGGTCTTAGAAATCATTTGCACAGAAGAGTACTCCACAGGGTATTCGACAAATAGCAAAATAATCCATTTTGAAATCAAAGACAGGTTCGCATTTTTTGCTGGGCCTCGGCTGCGAAATATGGCTTCCCTCTACGGACAGCTGGATACAACCAAGAAACTCAGAGACTTCTTTACAGTCACAGACCTGAGGATAAGGCTATTGAGACCAGCTGTTGGGGAAATATTTGTAGATGAACTGCACTTGGCACGCTACTTTTACGCAATCTCAGACATAAAGGTGCGAGGAAGGTAAGAGAACATCTGTCCGGCTTCCATGAAATCGGGTTTGTACAAAACAAATGCTGGGTTGTTGGTCCCACTGCTGTAAATCAACATTTTTTGATTCCCACTGCAACTGTTGCTGAAGAACATGAGTATGGAAGTAGGTTATGAAGGTATTTGAGATCCTTTGACTCAGATGTAATTTGTAATCCCAGATTTGCTGTCACTTTATCTGGCAGGAATCTTTAGAATTTAAGCAAAAGAAAAAAGTCTTATTTGAGACAAAAGACCTCCTAGGTCAGGAGGTGGCTTAAGTTACTAAGGCGATGAAGCCAGAGTGAGAAAAGCCGGTTGCTCTGTAAGGGACTAAAAACCAAAAAGCACCCCTTGCATTTTCAAATGCAAGAGAGGGTCACAACATGGTATAACAATCTGTTGATATTTATTATATTGCACACACAAAAAATCTGAAAATGGAGGTAACTTTTTAAAAATTTATTAACTTATTAAGTCAGCACCAAAAGAATCTGGGAAACAATTTGGCAGATTTGATTCATAGCGACCCTCCGACAGCAGAATGAAACACTCCCTTGACACTGTGCCATGCCGGTAAGTAGTGTCAGTGCTTCTCTGCTATTCATAAGGGTTTTGATGACTGATTATTTCAGGAGTAGGGTACCAAATCCTTCTCCCAAACCTACAGCATGCAGTATTCCCAAGTGCTCTCCCATCTGAGGACTAACCAGGCATGACCCTGCTTAGCTTCCAAGATCAGATGGGATCAGATGCCAGGGTGCTACACCTGTGGACCTAGGAAATGATGCATTGCTTAAAGAGGGACAAGTTCTACTTTTTTAAGTTTTTGAGAGCTATTATATTAAAATGAAACACCACTTTAAAAATATGTATGGTCTTGATTTGAGCCCTCTGTTGTGGAGGTCAATTACAGATGGAATAGCATTGCAATATTAATGGTCTTAGTCAGGGATACCTTTGGTTTTCCTAATACACTAAAATCACATTGAGTTACCAAGACTTTTGAGGATGTTTAAATGAAAAATTTGAATAATGAGAACCAGGACTACCAACATAGAAATTATTAAGTGTGATTTGTTATCAAAATAGCCAACTGATAGGAAGGGCAGCATGAGATATTGAGTAGGGAAAAGTAGAGGTAAGAGTAGAGGAACAGCAAATGGAAAAAAGGAAAGATATGCACAGAAATACAGAAATGTTGCTGTTGTTAGGTGCCATCAAGTCAGGTCCAACTCATTATAACCCTCATTGGGTTTTCAATGGCTGATTGTTTCAGGATTGCTTCAGGAGTGGATTGCCTCACCCATCTCTAATCACTCTAAAATGACAAAAAATATATATATATAAAGATGAGAATATGAATGGTATAGTTGTCATGTGAGTTTAAATTTTAAACAGAAAGAGCAGGATTCATTCAACTTACTGGCTTCCAGAATCTCTTAGGGCTCCCTAGTCCTCAGAAACTGGAGTATTGGATTCTCTGGTCTTTCAGAGATTTGCCTCACTTATGTGTGCTAGAAGGAAGAGGAGATCACTGCTGTTCAGGTAAAAGCACACAGGGTGGAGTGGTAGACATGCCTGCTCAGGATCTTAGCTGTGGAAAAGAAAGTAGCAGGAACTGGTGGCTATTTTCTTTGTTATTCATGGAAGAATCAATAATCTTTAGCTATGGGACCCTTATTTTAAACTTTTAACCAGGGTCTTGGTGATGGATGATGAAGATATCTCTGAAGTCAACTAATATTTTTGAGAGATATGTGCACTGATAACATTTGTACCAGTACTGAGCTTGAGGGTTTCAGGGTGTAGAGGACAGGTCATGTGTTAGCAGGGTACTATGGCAGGGTAAAGAGGAGCTGTTGCTTAGAAACATTTTAGTAAAAGGTTGTCAATTTACACTCTCTTATTCCTGGGAGCAGATAATATATGAAAATATTTGATGTTGCTATTGTTAACCATAGTGTGTCAAAAATCAAGTAACAAGTATTCAATTCATCTGTAAGAACGAAGGCCAAAATTAAGAAACTGAGATTTGAATTTGAATCATAGTATGACTTATATTATTAAAGTCACATAGGTCAGTTTCTTGGTAGTTGGAGAAATCCTTAAAATGAGCCAAAATCACCAAAGACCAACTCTTCCCAGTTTTATTGGCCACTATCAGGGAGGGAATCTTCAGAAGCATTTTGCTTGGGAAATAACGATTGTTGGAGTTTATTTTAGGGTACTCATTTTCTTTCCTCTGTCCTTGGATTTTTTTTTCAGTACTGGGAAAGTGAACATTGAACCCAAGGCCTCGTGTATGCTGGGCAAGTACTCCACCACTGAGCTACACCCCACCTCTTTCTTTCTTTCTTTCTTTCTTTCTTTCTTTCTTTCTTTCAAGATAGTTGTGCAGGCCGCCCCTGGCCTTGAGTTCACGATCCTCCTGCCTCTGCCTCCCCAGAGGCTGGGATTACAGTAGTATACCACCTCACCCAATTCCTCTGATTATTTAAAAGAAAGTGTAAAATAGGTTTTAAAGCTATTTCTGCATTCTCCATTGCAGTCAGAGAGGCAGGTGGTCACCCAAAGGTGGCATGTTAGAAAGGCAGAATCCTTCTGGATTTACCCCTTTTCTTTTATCCTTCATCCTAGCAGTTGTCCTCCAGCTGCACTTCAGTGGTTCTGAGTTTCCAGGAGACAGACTCCCCTAGGGCTCCCTTCTCTGACACCTCCACCATCTTTTCCTATTCATCAGTCAGCTGTAAGCTGGTGATAAGTAGCCGAGCAAAAGACAAAGCTCCAGGAGAGGTCAGCCCCTTCCTCAAAGTCCCACTCGGTCACCTCCGCACTCTGCCCAAATTCCTCAGGGCAAAACTGATGCTGGCACATACTGCACTAGGCACCAGATGGCTGAAGTATTTTTAGTCTTAGGGGAGGGACTAAAGAAGCAAAACCTGATGGCTCAGGCGTGTCTCCAGCTTGTAGGTTATATAAGGAAGGCCTGCTCACAATGGAGCCACTAAAGGGAGCAATAGCTGGTTCACAGGTCCTTTCAGCTTTGATCCTGATGTAATTATTTTACCCTTGAAATTTTCAGTAGGATTAATAACCTAAGTTGACTTTCTCATACAACAAGTCATCTACAGAGGGAGTGAATATTCATTGATGAGCTCTGAAAGAAAGTTCTAAACTTTCCAATATATAACTGAGGTCTTTATTTCTCGTACCTCACCCCCTCCATCCCATGAAATGATTATAACATTTTACATGTCTCTGCATGTTTATATCTGATAATGATAATGATAATGACATTTTTCTACTTGTCACTCCAAACACCACCAATCAAAATGTGGGAATTAATATGAAGTATTTTGGGAAAGTTGAATGGAGACTACATGTAAATATCCATAGACTAATCAATGGAAAATATGAACTTTTTCATCTTGAAATATCAAACTGTGAAACAAAAATAGTTGAAGACCTTATTTAAATTGACTATGAATTCCAATTCTCTACTTCTTTATACACATACATACGTTATGCTAACTAGTGTTTTTTGACATAAAAAATGATGTTTTGATTGTCATTAAACTAATGTAGCATTTATTTTCTTTTCAATATGCAATAAATTTGATACCTATTTACTGGTGACAAAACTATAATTTCAACATAAAAAATTATTTCTCTTTGGCTGCACATTTATTTTGCTTTCATTTATGCCTTGGCATTGAGTATTTATTAAGATAATGGAGGAAAAAGAGGAAACATGGCTATCGGCAATCTCAGCGACTCCATAGTACTTACATTGTTCAATAAACCTAATAATCGTCATGTACTAATTCTGACTTATGGATGTCCTGCTTCAGTAAATCAGGGTGATTTTCTCTAGTGAATAATAGACAAGTGCAGTGTGCCAGTACCTTAATTAAAGAGCTGCTCTCTTAGTCTTGATCTCATTTTAATTTACAGGGTAATACTACAATAATATCACTAATGGAAGGTACATTAAAGGGCATCAAGTAGCATTAACTGTATTAAATTATGGTACTTGTGTTAATTAACTGCTGAAGCAAGATGGTTCTAATGGCCAAAAAGGTCATCTGGTGCATAAATAAAACCTACCCAGATGAAGGATGAGAGGAGAAATGAAAAGTAGATTTGGTTCTGATATCTTTTCATATAGGCAGAGGGTTAAATTCAAAACCTATAAAATGTAGATAATGTCCCAAATGTTTAATGACACAATTTAAAGTTTTGATTTTTAAGTATCTTGCTTCCTTCTAAGCTTTCCATAATAAAATTGAAAAGGTGAGCACTTTGTCGGATGCATAGATTTTATTAGAATAAAAACTCAACATTCTTTATTGTTTCTTTGAGGTGAACAGGTTAAGGAAGTAATGTGATTTATTCTAATAGTTCTTAAATCTGTAAGATAAATGAGCATTTGGTAATATGCTCATTTGTTTTTAAGATATAATATCAGCAACGTATCAAGCTACTGGTTTTGGACATAGATAATAGAAATTATGCTTTAACAACAAGAACTCTAAACAGAGTCAAAAGAACTTTTCTCAGTGGCCTCAAAAACATTAATCAATATCTTTCTTGTCATTTTACAAAATATTCCTAAAAGTAATCAATCGATAATATTTTTCCAATAGTGTTTATTTATGTCTTATCTCATACAGTATCTACTCTGGCTGTCAAAATAGTAAATATAGTAATTCACCCTTATCCTCAATTTAGCTTTTTGCAGTTTTAGACACTCAAGTCCAAAAATATTAAATGGGAAATTCCAGAAATAAACAATGTGTAAGTTTTAAATAAATATTATTACAGAATACTATGCAGCTGACCTATTTTATTATTAATTATTGTTGTTAGTTTCTTACTGTGCCTAATTTATAAATTAAACTTTATTGTAGGTATGTACATATAGGAAAAACACAGTACAGATAGGACTTGGTGCTATCTGAGATTTCATACATCCATTGGGGGTTTTGGAGCATACCTTTCACATATAAGGGGACTCCACTATAGTATGTTTTGCCTTTTCAAGCTCCATTGCTTATTTCCAGGAGAGGAGCCTGGAAGCATTTGCACAGAAGTTCCACTTCAACAAATTTTTTTGTACAGTCTCCATTTTTCTGCTTCCCAGTCCAGAACTGTACTCTCCTTTACCAGATTACAGGGCCTGGAAAAGGCGAGGGGCAAAGCCACTCTGCCAGGATGTTGGATGCAGAAAGACCCACTGCACTCCTCACTCTCAGGAGCAGGGTTTACATTCATAAACCTTACTGATTGAAGACTACCATCTTGGTGTTCTGTAATTAGGACAAGGTGAAGGTTATGTTCACTTTCTTGAAACAGAATTTCTAAGAGGTTGGTGTAAAAATGTGTGACATCTTGTAAGCAGGAGCACTTGGGGAAGTTCAAAAGTGAAAAGCAATAGTGAATTTTTCAAACTTATGGAAGAACTATGAGATGCAAAAATGATTTGCTAATTACAAAACATGTATCAGTTTTCCTACAAGTTCTCTAAGTATGTTTTTAGCCACAACTCAAAGAAATCTAGCAAAATGTTTACTTTTCACCATCATGTAAGAGACATCCCACAAAATATTTTAAAGAACCACTCCTGGCCTTTACCCATTTTTTTCAGTTAATCCTAATTAACAGATTGTGCTTTTTTTTTCTTGTGGTACTGCTGGTTGAACCCAGGGCCTCACACTTACATGCTTTGCAAGTGCTGTTCCACTGAGCTGCACCCTCAGCCCATTTTTTTACTCTTTGAGACAGGGTCTCGCTAAATTACGCAGACTGCCTCTGGTCTCAAATTTCTGATACTCCCACCTCTGCCTCCTGATCTGCTGGGATTACAGGTGTGCACCACTGCACTCAGCAGATTCTGCTTTTTTAACACCTTCCCATTTTTCTATCATCAGTAAACACTTATCTTCCACTCCAAGACAGATGCTGGGTTAGACAATGGACATATGGAGATGTACAAAGGCATAGTCTTTGCTCTTAAGGAGTTTATAACTGGATAACTGGAAAGAGAATACACTCATATCTAGATAGATAGATAGATAGATAGATAGATAGATAAGATGACAACATAGGTTAAGTGCTTTTACTGTTTATTTTAGTATGTTTTTCATTATTTTATCAAGTTACTTGAAAATGGGTAACTCTATGAAGAAAATGGACTTATTTAGCTCACAGTTCTGGAGGTTTGAGGCACCACATCTGGTGATAGGCTTTATTCTGGCAAAGTCCCAAGATGGCACAGTACATCCCATGGCAAAAGACGAGGAATGTGCATCTCTTCTGCTCTCTGTCACTCTTCTTATAATGCCACCAGTATGTAATCACAGAGGATCCATTCTGATGACTTTATCTAATTCTAATCACTTCCAAAGGCTTCATCTCTAAGCACCATAGTTGGATCATTTCCACACTCTTAATATCTCACATTGTCTGCAGCTATACCACTGTGGCATCCAATCCCATCAGATCTCAGAAACTAAGCAGGGTTGGGCCTGGTCAATACATGGATGGGAGACCGCCAGGGAATACCAGGTGCTGTAGGCTTGGGAGAAGGACCCGGCAACCCACTCCCAAAAAAACACTTAGCCATTAAAAACACTATGAATATCAGAGAAGCACTAACAATAGTGTTTCACTTGTTGTACATAGGGTGACTATGACTTGGACACTGACTCGATGGCACCTAACAACAGCAACAACAACAATACCTCACAATGGGGATTGAATTCCAGTACATGAACCCTTGGGCAACATACTCAATCTATGTCTAAACCATCGCACTATGAAAATGCCTGCAATGCTATGGCAGCAGAGAAGGAGCTACTAATTTAATATGTGCAACAATCAGCCATTGAAAACCCTATGAATAAGAAAGAAGCACTGACAGTAGTGTTTCACCTGTTGTATGTAGGCTTGCTATGAGATGAACACTGATTCAATGGCACCTAACAACAGCAACAAAAAATCAAAACTTTGCTGAGGATATGAGATTTGTATGATATCCTGCTTTAGTGTGCCAAGCAACCAGGCAGAGAAATTAGACATAAAAGCAGCACAGTGTGTTAAGGAACTTCAAATTGTCAAGAGTTGGAGTTTTGAGTTATGGGAGATGCCTTTTCATCTTCTCTGTGTGAACTTTCAACATCTCTAAGAATCTCTAAAGGATTCCTATATCTTGCCCTCTGAGTCTCTTGTGATGTGTTGTTAGGGGCTGTCAAGTCAGGTCCAACTCATAGCAATCCTGTTAGGGCTTTTCAATGGCTAATTGTTTTCAGGATTGTGTCTGAGAGTGGGCTACCACATCCTTCTCCCATTTTTGCGGTGCTGAGGATTGAATCCGGAACCTCAGACAGTGCAGAGCAGCACTCTACCAACTGAGCTAAACCCTAGCCCCCTCATGACATAAGAAATCTAAAATTACACCAGATTTTCACATATCAACTGAGTGCAGATGAGGAGCGTTTTAAGGAAACAGTAGTAGACGCCATGCTAGTGTGTGCAGACAGGACAGGTGTAACATTGTTTAGTTGAGGAGCAACTATAACTCCAAGCCTTGATGCTCCAGTGGAGAGTCAGAAAAACTTTCCAAATTCCACAGAAGCCATCATATGGTAATTGTCCAATATTTGCTTGTAAAGTCAATAGAACCAATCAGATTATGAGGAAGGACTGAAGGAAAGATCTTCTAACTCAGTTGAATGAATGGTAGGGATTAAACACTGGAACAGGGTAAGTAAAGTGATTTATCTAGTTATTTGTGTTGTTCCATTCTAAATTGTAGGAATCCAAGTAGAGATTCCAGTTCAGAATTTCAAATTGCTGCTCTAATGGTGCACAAAGAGGATTAGTTAGAAATGATAGGTTTAGAAATTATCACACTCTACACAGTGGTTGAAGTTTGGGGAATTGTTGACATCAATAAACTAAGGTTTTATCTCTTATAAATAACTGAGGTCATTTATAAAACAGAGAATGCTGTGGAATATCATTATTTCAAAGATGATTTCTGAAGGGAATTGAGAAAATATCAGAGAAATAGTACAAAATCAGGTGAGGGGACTATTTTAAGATAATTTAAATAGTCTTCATTAATATATAAGTAATAAATCATTTCCATTTATATAACACTCAGCTTATAAAATTCTCATCAGGTACATTATTTTCTTTAATCTTTGCCAGAAATGTGTGAGATAGAAGGTGCTGAACTAGATTTTACAGGTGAGAAAACTCAGGACCAAAGAAGTTCCATGACATTTTTTTCTGACATCACAAGCATAATAAAGTGACAAACTGGGTTGCTAACTACAGACTTTACACTTTCTCCTAACAGTGCTCTCACAGCCTCCCCAGCCTAAAATGATCTTGGTAGGTACAGGCGACTCAAAAAATGCCTACAGGACCTATCTGTAAATTGTCACAATGAATCAGTAAATCTTATGGCTCTGTCCTTCTTGGAATGTTCTGAGCATCACACATGAGTTCACTATTTCACTCAATATTTCACTATACTGGGTTATTTTGTGCTCATCTGGATTCTTACTTCTTACTTCATTCTCCACTTTTACCAATTTTCAAGTGTGTGAATGAGCTAATTTATCAGGTTATACCTAGGTGTTTTACTGCTGAAATCAAACTTGGTGATAGTTTCTCATTTTCTGAGAGAAGAAAAAACTGACCTGAGTTTTTTGAATATTAATTTTGTCTCATTTCTCAATAACTTTAAGTATCTGCAACTGTACTAATGGATATCATCAAAAACTAAAATAAGTTGCAGATACTAATGGGTAAACTGGGAAATAGCCAACTATGTTAGCTTATTTGAAGAAAGTTCATCCTTCCAGTGAGAGTAATCTGTTTTTCCTTTTACTTTCTGCATATCAGTCCCAATTCTGTTTTTTGGAACTATGTGACTAAGTATGCTGTCTCTTTCATAAAATATAATCTCATAAGGTGAATGAGCCTATCCCCAAGGTCTTTTTTTATCATGTTAAATGGATATTTAAGCATTCCACCATCAAAAATTTAATTTGCTGTCCTTTAAAAGGGAGAGGGAAGTCCAGTAAATAAGAATGTTCAAGTGAAAAGCTTAACAGCCACAATTAAGACAAACAGACAAACAAAAAAGCAACAACACAAAGCATTGCTTCTTAGCTCCAGTGGAAATATTTAGAATAAAGATTTATAGTATGCAACCATTTTAAGTGGACAACTAAGTGCCGTTCTGATTTGAAGCATATTTTTAAAATATGCTTGAGAATCCTTGAGAATTTTTGAATTATAAAGAGAATATATGTATAAGCAGCTCATTTTCCTTTAAGGTTTCCACTATTTTAAGCAGAGAATGCATCTAATAATTACTTTATTTACATTATAAACCTCATTAACATGCAGGAACACAATCTGGCTTAAGAATTTGTCCCTTTATCCTTAATTCCCCAGTGTCAAGGACATTTTAAGCTAGTAGGTCATTAAGGGAAAGATGTCTCCTTTTCAGGAAGCATAAGGATATTTAGGTGAAATACCACATAATAAAGAAGTAAAGTAATTTCCTCCTTCATTTAACTTAGCATTTATGTGGGAAGCTACATTCCAGTTATATTTGTGGACCTAAACAACAGAGAGATATGCATTCAGCTCTTTGCCTGAAATGTGGAGCCATGTTTTTTATCCTGTTTCAGAGGCTGTCATCTTCCTACCACAGCTTTATTGTTTTCCTGTACTTAGGATAGAATCAGAGATGATGGTCATTACCTGATATTTAGTATGAGCATTTTTGTATATCTATGTGCAGTGATTCAATAAAGAAACCGTTCCCATTTATTCTCAAAATACACGAATGAAGGTGTTAATGGTACAAATTTTATCATTATAATTTGATTCTGTGAATGGATATATCAGTTCCATTGCAATATTGTTCTATTTGCTGATTCAGTAAGTTACTTTTAGAACTAAGTGCGTTAGCTTAGTTAGAAGTAGCCACATTGTATATAAACTCATAGTTGCTATTTCTGCCTTTTTTATAGGTAGGAAAACTTCATCCACATGAAGTTAATCAATCAGTGGCAAAGGGAGAAAGGATATTTTTAGAAATTACTTACGTTGGCTATGAATTTGTGAACTTCCACTTGAAAATAGAAGAAACAGGCTTTACATATAGGATACAGCAGCCTTACAAAACCCATTGGTACAAAGATCCTAACCCAGAATGTGTTTGAATTAGGATAGCTACTCTGTTGACTGCCTCTTGCACTCTGACTGTGCCTAGGACAACAGATGTTGTGCTAGAAATAAATTGAGAGTACAAAGGAGAAATCATTAAGATTTCAAAATCATTATTTTCCTTCCTTTAGAAAGAAGCATTGGCTAGGAGCCAAGAGAAATATGTTCTACCTCTAGCTATAGTCATAACTCTTAGTGATCTCTGAGCAAGTTACAACTATCATTAACAGGATCTTCTTATCTACAAAATGAAATTATTTTGAGTACATTAGAGTTCCTCAGAATTACTCTACAAATAAACACCACCATGGCCAAGTACGTTTGAGAGATACAATATTTCCTTCTATGAGAATCAAAATGCTCAGTAGTATATTAAAGGCTCTGAGAGATGTCCTACAATAAATATTCCCATTTTATTTAAGCCACAGCCTCCTAAACTTAGCCAAAAATATCAGCTAATGCCCTCAAAGAACTAGTATTCACAGAAATCATGTGGGGATAACAAAGTTCCTTCAAGCTCCATTATCACTGGATTCTTTGTAAGATATAAGAAATAAATGAAAATCTGTGTGTGTGTGTGTGTGTGTGCACGCGTGCATGTGTGTGCACTGTTTAAACTATTTTCAGTGCTAAGAACTGATTTTTTACAGCAAGCTTTAAGTTTAGCTATCATCCTTTCTATATTGTTACTATATTAGAATGACAAAACGAGACTATCTTAAAGAAAGGCTAGTCTGTGCGGGGTGCGTTGGGGCACGCCTGTAATCCCAGCAGCTCCAGAGGCGGAGGCAGGAGGATCGCAAGTTCGAGACCAGAGGCAGTGTGCGTAACTTATTAAGACCCTGTCTCAAAAAGTCAAAAAAAAAAAAAAGGGCTGAGGGTGCAACTTAGTGGTCCAGCGCTTGCAGAGCATGCAGGCACAAGGCCCTGGGTTCAACCCCCCAGTACCACAAAGAAAGAAAGAAAGAAAGAAAGGCTAGTCCCTTGATACGGACTACCATTTTAAGTTTTTACTCTTTTTCTCTTGGGAAATATTGGCTATCAACGGGTAGAGTGCTGCTCTGTCCTCTCTGAGGCCCTAGGTTCAATCCCTAGCACTGCAAAAGTGGGAGAAGGATGTGACAATCCACTCCCAGAGCAATCCTGACACAATCAGCTATTGAAAACCCTATGAGCACCAGAGAAGCACTGACATAGTGGCACAGTGTCAGGGAGTGTTTTGTTCATTTGTACGTAGGGTCTTTATGAGTTGTACCAGATTCTATGACACCTAACAAGTACCAAATTGGAATAGATAGGGAATTTGTTGTTGTTTTGTTTTTAAGCTAGAGAAATTGTGATGGAAGAGTCAGCAAAGACGTGAAAAATGAAATGCCAAGTGGTACAATCTGGTGCATTTTGAGATAGATAAAGATGCAAACACCTTTTTATCTCTCATATATGTGGGTTCTATAAACTCTAATTACAACAATAGACTAAAGTCACATATTTAAAGGAAAATAAGATTAACTAGTAATTAATATATACTTTTTGATTTGCTTTTAATGGTATTCTTAAAACTACAGGCTAATTTGAGCTAAATGCAGATTGCAGTTATTTTGATCCTTAGGACTCTTAATGGATAAAAATTAGAGCCCATTAAAGTGAAACATTGTATGCAGCAAAGGGATATCACCTTGTCTAGGAATTGTGTTGCTCTCCTGGATGCGTTTACACATTTGGTGCTACCAGAATATCAGGGAAATAAAGCTGTTACAGCATATTGGTGACATCCATGGGTAATTATAGATCCTCCAGTGCTGCTGGAAACAGGCAACAGATGAGGGAATGATGGCCAAGAGTTGATGGGAGGGGGAGTCTTAAGAGGTCAGAGACTTGGCAGATTGGGAAAAGACAGCAGGATGGACTCCTGTACTGGATTTATATAGGCAGTATGTATGCCAAGTAGAGAGTCATAACATTGCAAAGTCATTCATTTTAGAACTGAAAGAAATCATGAATATAATTTCATCAAAATCCCTCTTTTCCAGACATGAAGCAGAATAGTTAATTGAATTAGCCAAAGATAATACTGTTGCATAACTAGAATCTAGACCCAGATAGAATGTGTGTTTTACTCACTGATCTGTCCCAGTGCCTCTAACTAGGCCATGGAAAGGTTGTTGTTGTTGTTGTTGTTGTTGTTGTTGTTGTTAGGTACCATCAAGTCAGTATCCAACTCACGCAACCCTACGTACAACAGGTAAAACACTATTGTCAGTGCTCCTCTCCTATCATAGGATTTTCAATGGCAGATTGATTTTTGGGAGTGGGTTGACAGGTCCTTCTCCCATTGGGAAGATTAGGGGTTCCATGAGTATTTATTGAGGGAATGAGTGAATGATGAACATCACACAAATAACTATCTAGAGTATTTAATTCTTTCTAAGGAGCATCTTGTGGCCACCTTTTCATATTTCCCACACAAGACCAAGAGAATTGGAGCAAACCCCAATATTTTATGTTATACTACCTCATCCAAATATACCAGAACTACAAAGCTCCAGACTTCCATTAACTGTCCAAAATTAAAGAATAAAATTTATTTACCTCTGCTATCAAAGTAACATATTTACTCTGGATAAATGAATACAATCATACCCAGCTACACATTATTATTTGTCAAATTAGTCCTTTTAATACCAAAAATTGTGACTCCTCATTCCTTTCCTGGTTGAGGAGTTCATGGAAAGAAATTGATTCTTCTGCTCACCATCAAGCAGTATCTAGTAAGATCATGACATCACCATCTGTCCCAAAGGTGTTCAAATGCTGTTTGTCTCTTGAATTCAGCAACCAAGCAATTTAAACATGTTTCAAAATATCTTACAATTTGTAAATGAGGTCTTTAAATATTGACAGAATTGGGGTTTGGGTTGCAAAGAGTTTGAACTAAGGAGACATGGTATAAGAAGCAGTGACCAAACTCAATTATATAAATTTATCTGCTTCACCTTTAATAAATGTTTCTTTACTAAAATAATTCAAGTTTATTATGTACTCAAGTGGAAGATGAAATTAAAAATATTAATAGTAGAAAGCTATAGAGTTTTCATAGATGGTACTTACCAGGTTGAGGAAGTTTGCTTCTATTCTTAAGTTGTTGAGAGTTTTTATATGAATGAGTATTGGAGTTTATCAAATAATTTTTATAGTTTTTTAATTACTGTATTTCATAGTCTACATATGAGATATGACAAAAACATATGGTGAATGTTTAAATTTTTTTATTACATTAAATGATGCATTGCCATTAACCCCCTGAAGATACTCCCCCTGGCTTTGAACACACTTATACCATCATTCTTGCCACTTTCTTCTGAAGCAGTTTTGGGAGTCCTCTTTCAGGAATATCTTTAGTTTCATCCTCCATTATGACAATGCTCCATGTCACGTATGCTTCTGGTATGGACATTTCTCTCAAATAAAAACATTACAATGTGTCCTCATTTACCTTATTCATGAGATCTGGCATCATGTGATTTCTGGTTCTTCCACAGTCAAAATGACCCTGAAAGGTAAATGTTTTGAATTGATTTAGGACATCAAGGCAGCCACAACAGTGCAACTAAAGACACTCACAAAAGAGGGCTTTCAAGACTGCTTCAGAAATTCACCAGAATGATGAGATATGTGTTTGAAGCAAGGGGGAGTATCTTGGGAAGGATTAATGGCAATGTGTCTTTTCTGTAATTATTTTTTTAATTTAACATTCACTTTTGATGACACCTTGTAGGAAAACGAGGAAAGAGAAAGAGAGAACACAGTGTATGGCTTTCACACAATGGTGGAATTTGGGGTAACTTACCTAATTACTCTGTGTACTAATTTTTAACATCTTATTCATTGACATATAATCAAAACAAGTTCTAAAAATAGAGTTAAAATTCAGCATTTCAGGATACAAATCAGCATACAAAAATCAGCTGTGTTTCTATAAACTAGCAATAAACAATCCAAGAAAGAAATTAAGAAAGCAATTCCATTGACAATATCATAAAAATACTAAAATAGTTAGGAATGAAATTAATCAGTAAGCCAAAAGATTTATACATTAAAATCTACAAAAATGTTGCTGTAAGTACAGAAAGAAGACATATACATAGACAAACACATGAGGTTTATGAATTGGAAGAATTAAGGTTATGAGGTTGATAAAGTGATCAATGAATGCAATCTCTACCAAAATCTTAGTTACGTTTTGTGCAGAACTAGAAAAACCTATTGTAAAATGCACAGAAATTCAGGAAAACCCTAAGTAGCCAGTTAATCTTGAAAAACAAGAATAAAGTTGGAGGTCTCACTTTTTTATTATTTCAAACTTCCTATAAAGCTATAGGTATAAAAACTATGTGGTACTAACATAGACAGACATATGAATCAAAGGAATAGAATAGAAAGTCCAGAAACAAACCCTCTTAAATATGGTTAAATGATTTTAAATTATGACACTAAGACCATTCAGTGAGGAAATGATAGTATTTTTAACAAATGGTGTTGAAAAAACTGGGTATCCACAAGTAAAGAAGAACGAAGAGGAGGCAGGGAGAAGGAGAAAGAAGAGAAAAAAGGGGAAAGGGGGGGAATTGGGCTCTTACCTTGCACCATATAAAAAATTAACTCAAAGTAGATCAAAGATCTAGACAGAAGAACTAAAACTATGAAATTTTTAGAGGAATACATAAGATAAAAGTGTATGACATTGAATTTGGCAATAATACCTTGAATATGACACTAGAAGCAGAGTCAATGAAAGAAAAAGATGAAAGTTAAAATTCATCAAAATTAAAAATTTATATGCTTCAAAGGACACTATTAACAAAGCAAACACCTCAACATGTGGAATGGGAGAAAATACTGGAAAATTCACCAACAATTTAAGCACAGCAAGTAAGATTTGAAGTAAAGAATACTACAAAAATATACTAGAGTATTTTATTTCCTTTGGAAAGGTGCTTTTTATGTAAAGAAGGAAGGGAAGAAGGAAGGAGGGAAGGAAGGAAGGAAGGAAGGAAGGAAGGAAGGAAGGAAGGAAGGAAGGAAGGAAAGAAGGAAGGAAGGAAGGAAAGAAGAAAAGAAGGAAGGAAGATTGGTTGGTTTCTTGGGAAACACTGAAGATTCAAGAGAACTCTTAACAGCATACTACATTTTTCTACACTCTTCTCCAGGCAGTGTGAGTGAATTGAGAAATCTCATCCACGTTCATCTCGAAAACATTTTTATAGCCCAATCACATGTCTGGCTATAGACTTGGGGGAATATACAAAGGGACCGCATACCCTTCTTGCTTCAAAGATAGGTCTCTAACTGCACTAAGGGCTTCTCAAATGATCTTTGGTTCTCACAGCTCTGCCCACTTCTTCAGTCACTGTGAATTCAGGAGGACAGTGGTCACTATCTATGAAAGGGGGCCTTTTCTGTACTCCAGAGGGACCCACTCAGAAGACAAGATAAAACACAATAGAAAGTATATAGTGTTGATATCAAAGGAGAACATGGCAACTATATTCTTCACCTCAACACTACAGAGAATATAATCTATATAAAAGCCCATAAAGATTAACAGAAATTTCTGAAAAACATGGCAGGGAAAATGAGTAATACACTATAATTAAAATAGAAAAAATGTCCATTTTGGAAATTGCAAAAACCATTTGATGAAAACTGTTAATGCCATGCAGGCACTTTTTTAATACTAAAAAATAAAAGAATTCTGGGCACCATGTCACAAGCCTGTAATCCCAGGGACTGGGGAAGCTGAGGCAGGAGGATCACAAGTTCAAGGCAGGAGGCAACTTAGAGAGATTCCTTTGCAAAATAAAAAATATTTTTAAAGGGGCTATGGGTATGCCTCAGTAGTAGAACATTTGCCTAGTATGCATCAGGTCCTGGGTTCAACTCCCCAACACCACAAAATATAAAATTTAGAAGAAAAAAAGGAAAAAAAGAATAACCCGTTATATTTGCTGTTGTTTGGTGCCGTCAGGTCGTGTCTGACTCCTAGCAATCCTCAAAGGTTTTTCAATGGCTGATTGTTTCAGGATTGTCTCGGAAGTGGGCTGCCACGTTCTCTCCCATTTTTGGAGTGGTAGGGATTGAACCCCGGACCTCAGAGACTGCAGAACAGCCCTTTACCAACTGAGCTAAACCTAGCCCAGTTATATTTAGTTAAGTAGGAATGGTCGTACAACGTTTGTGAGAACAAGGCAATTGATAGGAATATAGAGGTCACATGGCTTCTAATACCAGAACTGTAACATAAGAAAATAATGTCTTCATTATTTCTCTTCTGGGATTATTTTTTTCAATGTAAATACAGTACCAACAAATGGAAGCATTTAAATGTTTAGAAATTACTAGTTTCTAGCAATGTACCAGTTGCTACAGATAAAGATGAATAGCCACAGTTTCTGTCCTCAAATTGCTACTGTCTGGGTAGATTGGCAGACACTGCAAGAAGAAAATTATAAGGCAACATGGTCTGGGAAGTGATGAGGAGGGGCATAAGGTTGCTACAGCCAGAGTGAGGCAGAGGAAGAGGACTAGTTCACATCTCTGGAATGGGAAAGGCTTGTTTGAGAATGCCCTAATAGTCTTATCTTCATTAAGGCAATCACTAAACTACCACCACATATTATGTGAAACTATATGAAACTATCATTATTAGTCATTTTAAATGGGTGAATATTATCTAATGATTGAAAATATGCCCAGTTTTAGTACTAGATCTATATACAAACTTAGAAAGACACATTTGCCTCCTGCTTTCCATAGTATAAGTATCTCTAGAAAATTGTCTCACACTACAGTTGGTTTCAGATACACAGAAATATTGAGCAAAATGCAGATTTGCCTGCCTGCATGCTGCTTAATCATACTGAATGACAGGCTCAATTTTCAATACAAAGTTAATCTTATTTTCATTAAATATAAATGTTATTTATGGGAAACAAGAGTCCTATAGAAGCAAAAGGATATCTCACAGGGTTACACATGTTATATTTGATTAGCACTGATGAGTTTAAACCAAGAGACTTCTTTGCAATTTGATTATTTGCTCCTTTCCTTGATATTGATTATTCGATTACATATTGCTACTAACAACAGCTTATGTAAAGATTCCAGTACTATTTCCCTACCAAAATAATATGCCAAAGAAAAGTACACACCACAGGTGAATTTTTGACACAAACTAAGATAAGAAAAATTCAGATTGTGGCATATGTTTGTTCACTAACTGTGGTTCACATGGATAGGCAGCAGAGGGTGGCTTTTTATCAGATACACCTGGGTAAAAATTCACTTGCTACAAGAGAGAATGTAGAAAAATTGTGTAACTTAAATATCTCAAAGTCTCAGTCCATTCCTCTATATATTGACGAGCTATTTTAAAGATTATTAACATATGTAAAGTGCATATATATATATATATATATATATATATATAATGGTTTTTTGTTTTGTTTTGTTTCATTTTGTCTACCCTTCAGCCTGTGAATGGTAGCCACAATTGAATATTATGTCTTTGAAAGAAGCTGTGTTTTGTTTTCAATATTACTTTTTATATTTGTCTCACAACAACATACTGGCTTTATCAACTTTATTATTTTTTTCTTTCTGTACTAACTCTCCATTTTACTGTATTGATGGACTAAGTTTATATTTATATTGATACATAATTCATGCTTGTATCATCATTAATGGGCACTTACCTGTCTTAATTGTTTCCTTCCCCTTTAAAGACTTCAGCAGGTTAAATTTATCCTTACTACATTTCTGGAGTTCTCTGTTGATAGAAATTCCCATGAAATTAAAACGTGGAGTTACAAAGTTCAGTTTTCTAAGGTTGGCTCCTTGTGTCCTGAATAAATGCCATTATATTATATCCCATTTCCTTTGGGTCACAGATGTGCATTTATCCTCACCGATGATGGATGGGATACTTTGACATTTTGCATGGATGGCTCTTGAGGATGAAAATCATACTTATAAAAGATTCATTGGTTCGTCCTACAGTCCTAATATTGTCACCTTGACACTCAGTGACAGTATTGCAATATGCACTGACCCTGATGGTCAGTATAAAGGAGAGGAAAATGTCTTAGGATCATCGAAGGCAGAAAAAGAGTTTGGGACTGCTTTTCCATAAGATGCAATAACTAATGCAATTTCCAGTTCTGTTTCTCCTCTGGCTTTATGAAAGCTACTCTTGAAAGGAAGCAAAACCCAAATATCCTGGGAAGGTTCAGAGGTCACCAACTAAAGAAGCACATCCAGTTTAGAGGAGTATCCATGAGTTGTGAGGGAATAGGAACAGAGGTTTAGCAGATGAAGGGTAAAAAAACTTACGTGAATGAGTTAAAGTGTACAATTTACTGAAAAGGTAAAATTTAAAAGAAATTATGTTAATAAATATGACATTAAAAATCCAATTAAAATTAGTCATTCTTTGTAAATCACTTTTTCATTAGCAGTCTTAGTTCATATTCATTTTATATTGATTTTAGTCTACTTTTAAGGTAAGTGGATGTTTTAAAATAAGCATTTTGTAGACTTTGATAACAACATACAAGCATTCTAACCATTTAAAAATAAAATGGGACTGACCTATCAAGGTCCCAGGAAATTCTAACACACTATTAACTTCCTGAATAAATAAAGAAAAAAGATGACTGAAGCATTAATAGTACCATAATTACAGAGACATAGCCATAATCATAAAAGGAATGTCATAGTTCAGATTTAACTGCTTTGCACAAATAAAACAGTAAACTATAAAAATGTAAAACATAGTTAGAGAAGGGCTCTGTACATTGAGATATGTGTCTTTACACTCAACTAATTAGTTGCTACTAAATGTTTTTGCTTTGCTCAGTGGCATGTGGTACATAAATCATTGCAATATGTTAAATGCAAATGGTTGTTAATAGAGGAACCATCTGCTCTGTGCTGGAGAGTTTGTTAAAAAGAGTATGGTGAACCTACTTTGGATAATGTTGAAAAACTCAAATACCAAATTTCTAAAATGAGCTGCCTCTGTTAACCCCAACATTATTAATACTCCTCTGGCCTTTTAAGTTCTACAAATTCATCATGAAACCACTCCTAACAGTCTGCACTGTTTTAAGCAACCCAAGTGGCCAATGTGAAAAGCCGAGTACCCCACAAATGCATCACACTGCACAGAGACTTGCAATGTCTTAAAATTGTGTTCAGAAATTTAGAACAACCAATAAATAATCAAACTACCCTCTCCAAAACAGCTTTGCTAACATGAATAAGACAGAATCTCCATCCCTGTCCATCCTGGAAGCTGCTCCCTCATAGCTGTAGATCATTGGCCCGTTGCTGGCTGATGATGAATTGCCATGAGTATCATCAGTGTTTGCAACCTCCACCTCCTGTAATCTACAGTACTGTATTTCTCCAAAAGATCATCAGTGCAAAGGGGAGCAATGATTTCTCTCTCAACATACTTTATTAGAAGCTGTCACATAGCATCCTAATAATATCTGCCGGACTCACCAGTGCCAGTGTAAAACATGGGAAATTAGTAATAGGACAAGAATCAGAGCCTTCAGGTTTCCAATGTCATGCTCCACTTTCTGGTAAAAGGGAGTGCTCCTTAATCCTGCCCTTTCTAATCAGCTCTCTGCTATCGGTATATGTAAGAGAAGCTGCCATGGTGATATATTACGTTAATATCCATTGGAAGTATGCTCAAATGATGCAATACTCAAAACAGAAACTTGGCTGCGATAAAACGAGCTTAGAAATTAACTATGTGGATGAAAATCTTTAAGCATACAACTTCACTGAAGCCAGATGCGAGGTATGATTATTGGCCTACTGCTAACTTGGCTTTCTTGATTCTACTTTTTATTTTTTCTTTCAGCCTTCCCCCTCCCCCTTTTTGGCTTTTACAGTATCTGATTTAAGACTGTGCTTTTGGGGATTTGCTGCAAGAGAAGAGGCTGCAGGAGAGCTCATTAGCCCAGCAGATGTTCTATCCCTGGACGAATTACACAATGAGAAGCTTGCTTCTGAGGGCCACCAAAAAGAACCTGGGCTTTGTGGAGGTGGGCAGCCCTGCAGTGCAGTACAAGCTTTTTATTTGTTAAAAAGGGATTTTGTACTAAAAACATTTCCCTTTGTTTGTTCTCATGAAAAGAGGACCCTCCTGAAGGCTTCATGCATTTGATGACTGCATTTCAAAATGAATACTTGTCAGTTTCCATATGGGGCTGCTGCACTTGAAAGTTACACAAAACCGTTTGGAGATGGAGAGACGGGCAAGATAATCAGACAAGCAGTACCTTAAAGGCAGAGTGTGCTGGCTGTGAGTTTGAGAAGCTGGAATATTGAATTGGATTCTAACAATGATCTGGAGCCTTTATAAAGCCCATGTTTTAGACTGGAGCCTAGAAGAAAAAAATCTTACATTGTCTAATTACATTTGTTTATTGAGCAGTAGTACCACTTTGTTCCCAGAACACCACTTTAATTTAATTTAGATTTTGTTACTTCTTCCCCTCCAAAAGGAAAACTTCACCACAGAGGCAGTATTTATTGTTTTTAATGCTTATGTTTGGAAACATTTACTAATTCATTTTCCCACTTAATTACAGGGAACAGGAGGATTGATTCTTTAAATTTACAAATGATATTTACCAAAGTTTTTATGAAACTATAAATGGGAAGTTTCTTTGATCTAAAATTATGGTCTGATTTTCTTTTTTCAGAGGACAGGTCACCTGGGGAGATATGAAGAATCCACAAAAGCCAGCTGCATTCATCAACCTTGAGTCTTTGTAGAGAGAAGTGCATTTGGGTCATTGCTGCCTTCTTGGCAGGATCCTATGGGGCCTCCCTAGTGCACTCTGCTGATATTTAGTGACACACACACCCCAACAGGGAGGGGATTCAAACATATCCCATCTGTTGGTGCTTTAATTTTTTTCAAATGTATTTGAGTTGCTTGTCAGCAAAACTGTCACTCTGTTGAATTTTTGCTATTTAGGTTATCGTCTATGCCCAATGATATTTCAGAGATGCAAAGCAGAGTTTCATAGCCCTCTTCTAATCCTACTTTATATCATCAGTGTCCTCAGTTCCAAAACACTTATCTCACTTTTGTTCCAAAACTTCTCAGGGTCATGAAGTTCCAGCTGTGTGGTGGGGTGAAGGCAGGCGTTTATTTGTTGCCAAAGATAAGAGTAATTTTTCAGGTCATGTCTTCTTGTAGATAATATGATATTCTACTTTAAAACAGTAGAAAAGATTGGTTTGTGAATAAAATATATAGTTTTCCTTAACACAAATCAATGTTTTTACTATTTTACTATCAGGAAAAACACTCCCACGTATATCCATGTTTACTGTACTGGAAGAGTTCCAAAATGTCACTTAAAATATTTTTGTCTTTCTAAGAAGGATAAGACTTAATAATTCCAAGAGAGAATAGGGATTGCATTGTGTTGTAGGTTGGATCATGAAAATCTCCCCAAATGTTTGAGTTGGTCTCATGTATTTACCTAGGAATGGAGACCTAACATTCAAAAGTTACATGAGTAATCTAGGTAGTATCAGATATTTTATGTTGACACTGCTTGATGCCAGAATTAGTTTGCTAAATTTGTTGCTGTTAGGTGCCATTGAGTTGGGTCTGACTCATAGTGACCCTATGTACAACAGAACAAAATACTCCCTGACACTGTGCCGTGTCCTGCACTGTCAGTGCTTCTCTACTATTCATAGGGTTTTCGATGGCTGATTGTTTAAGGGATTCTTTCTGGAGTGGGCTGCCAGGTCCTTCTCCCAATTTTGTGGTGCTAGAGATTGAACCTAGGGCCTCAGATGAACAGAGCAGCACTCTACCCCAGCCTTCAGTTAATAAAATAGAGAGGAGTTAATATTTTGAAGTGAGCTATAACCTGGAACTATTTCTTATTAACTAATATTCAGAAAAACAAGCACTTATCATTCTTTGTGAAAATACAAGGAGCCTGGAGGATGATTTACAAAGTTGGTGGATTGTACTGGAAGGCAGAGCACTGAGCAGATTACCAGAGAGGTGTGAGCTGCCAGAGCATGGAAGGTACAGATGAGCGGCAAGGGGAGGCAGGTTACTTTGGCTTTCTTTTTTGAAATGGCATTTTTCTGGGATGAGAATGTCAGGTGGCATTTCATATTATTCATGATGGCAACTCCTCTGTCCAGATCTCTTGTTCTAAAAAACCCACCTGCAGACCTATAACCATTCTTATCCTAAACAGCCTGAATGTCACCCACTCTATTTTATATACAACCTCTATAGCACTTTAGAGATTTTCCCTCAACTAAATCACATATGAAAAATGTGCAGCCTGCCCTAGATTTTTGCTATTCTTTCTTTTTCTCTAACAAACTTTCCAAAGTTTTCCTTCCTCTGTTCTGCATCAGATCTGGAAAGCATTGCTGTCTTCTCATTTTCAGACTGAGGCTATAGACTCTTCAGAATTGAGAATGTTGGGTGGCTCACATTGCATACTTTGCATAGATTGTGTAACTTTCAGATCTGTTTTCTGAGAAGGGATTTCCTAAGGATGCTCAGGTCCTAATTGTTGTTCTTAGATGCCATCAAGTCACGTACGACACATAGCAACACTATGTACGTCAGAACAAAATACTACCCGGCACTGTGCCATGCACACAATCCTTTCATGTTTGAGCCCGTTATTACAGTCACTATATTTCTTCTCATTTTGAGTCTTGCCACAGCAACCAACAGAAGTTCCAGGGCTTTATTCCAGTGGCATCATTAAGACTGAGGAAGCAACCTTCTTCAGTCATCTTTTGAATGCCTTCCAGCCTGGGGGACTCATTTTCTAGCACTATATTTGACAGTGCTTTTCTGCTGTTCATAGGGTTTTCAATGGCTAATTGTTTCAGAAGTGGGCTGCCAGGTCCTTCTCCCTAGTCTGTCTTAATCCGGAAGCTCAGCTGACACCTATCCACCATGGGTGGCCCTGCTGGTATCTGAAATACCAGTAGTATAGCTTTCAGTATCACAACAACATGCAAGCCCCTACAGCATGACAAACTGACAGACATGTGGCCACAGGCCCTAATAATATTCCTAATATTCCTTAAACTGTAGTTGTAACTACGAGTAACAAGCAAACAAGGCACATTTGGGAAACCTTTATTTAGGCTGAGGTCTCCTGTCTCCCTGCTTGTGTGGCTGATGTGTTACAGTCTGATGTTATCTAGAAACTGCAATTTCTGTAGGTTTCAAAAGAGGAAAAATGTATGAGACTAAAAAATAGTGAACTACAGCCAACCAGAAATGACTGAAGAGTTTCTCCATCAGTAATGCAGCTATGGAGAAGATTGCTCCCTGGACACTTCAATTCTACAAGGAAACTGCATTTCTTTGAACTTGAGTATGAATTGGTAGAGGGGGGAGGCTAGGGACAAAATGGTGCTTGAGAAATCTTTTTGGGCCCAAAGAGCACTCATTTGACAGCCAGACCCCCCAAATGCTAAGCAAGAGTTTAACCAGGAAGAATGTTCCAGGTAGCGACACAGACATAACCCATGGGCCTTTCCTTGGATGACAGTCTGACTTCATGGGCTCTGGAGGCTGTTCTGGACCTCAGAAACATTTCTCTCTAGGTGTACTTACAAACATGTTACATATTTAGTTTTTTTATTTTAGAGTTTAAAAAACCCTTCAGAGATGTCAAAACAAGTGAAAAATTTATATCTGAGTTAAAATGTTCAGTAGCAGGCTTAAAAAGAAGCTTTGATCAGGCTTATGGAACCAGAATAGCATTTGGAGGTTTATTGCAAGGTCTCCTTTATTTAATGCATCCCCTCAAGACTGCCTAAGGATGACTTTAATATTATCTCCTGACAGCCCTTGCTTATTTTGTTTTATTTTTGTTTTTGCAGGACTGGGGGTTGAACCCAGGGCCTCACACATGCTAGGCAAGTGCTCTACTACTAAGCCGCACCCCTAGCGCCATTTCTACTTTTTATTTCGAGACAGTGTCTCTCTAAATTGCACAGGCTGTCTCTAGCCTCAAACTCAAGATCCACCTGCTTCAGCTTCCTGAGTCGCTTGGATTACAGGATTCTGCCACAGCCACAGCAACTTTCTTATGCTGTATCTGCATTTGTTAAGAGTCTGCACATAGTCAGAAATCAAAAAGCAGCATTTATACTTTAATCTCCCCTCCCCTCTCATTGTCTCTTTCCTATCCTTGAAAAAAATCAGTTTCTTTTTTTAGAAGGTACACTGAACTTGGAAAATAGTGATAGTAGAAGTAGGTGCAGCATTTTTTAGGGATGTAAGGAAAAAGGGTAAAAAAAGAACCAGACAGAGCAAGCAGAAAGAGCAGACTAGTAGAGTGAGAACAGAATGGATATAGCAGAGCTTCTTACTGCATGGCGGGCATTGTTGGAGTCAGATTGGGTTCAATTCCTTCTCTCCACCATCTACCTCTGTAACTGGGGCAAATGTGTTATCTCTGTGAGCTGTAGCTCCACATCAGCAATCTGGTAATAATAATTAGCTTCCTGAGATTGTGAAGCGAATTAATATATTGTATTACATGGAATGCTACACATGGTGGCTCGCATACATATGTGGTAAGGAACTGTGAACTGATTGTTATTCATCTGTGGTCCCATCATCTTTGCTTTCTGATTCCCCATCCTTTTCTGTCCCTATATTGGGACCTTTCTTAAATGTTATGTTTAATACCTCTGTTTTCCTGGGTTCCATGTTAGGCCATTTTCCTTATCATCATTCCTGTTTCATTGCTATTAAGGGTTATCCACTGCCGCACCTCAATCACTGTCAGGTGCACTGGCCTCCCCTCCTCCAGTTCCCCGGCTCCCCACTGTCCCCCTTCCCTTCCACCTCTGTATATTGTCTTGTTCTGAATCTCATTGCTCCTGCTGATGACAGTGATAATCATTTTCATAAATTAATTCAGGCATGTTGATTTCTGCCTTAGTATGTAGGATAAACTTTGCTTCTCCTTAAGAAATTTAGGACAGTGCTTATAATGTTATGTTGCTATGTTACTAGCACATTGTAAAGTGCACAATAAATCTGGGCCGCTATTATTATCATTATTATTGTCAATAGAACTATTTTATTGGTCTCTCTTCTCCTTAGATGTTTCTAAAAATCTATTTTCCACTATACAGCCAAAGTTCTCTTTTACAAACTTAAGTCATGGTATATTATGCTTCATACCCTCCAGTGGCATCCTAGTGCATTTGAGATAACATACAAACTCTACTTTCTGCCCTCTACTACTCAGCCCCTGCTTCTCCCCTCTGATTTCCTCTGGGATTATTATCCTCTTGATCACTCGGGCCCACACACAGAGATTTCCTTCTGTCTCTCAAGTGTCAAGCTGTTTCTCTTCAGGACTTCTTCACAACTTCTGACTTCTCTGCCTGGAATGCACCTTGCCCACCCTTTCTTGGATTCCTTCACATCAACCAAAGATCAACTTCTCAGAAAGGCCATCTCTTCCCAACAGGAATCTCATCCCAATGATATTACCATGGTTTTCTTCATAGCACTTAGTTTGATGTAAAATACTCCTAATTGTCTATTTGCTATTTTTTACATTTACTTTTACCTCTGTATACATATACAATTTAACCTACATGCATAAAATTTTATTTTTATCAAAAACCCAATAGTCTTTAGTACAATCATTTAGTCTAATTTTAGCCACTGTTGACCAGCTGTACATACTCTCATTGCTGCAAATATTTAATCAGATATGGCATGATATCTGTATTTTCCCAGGTAATAAAGAATTATACAAAGTATCTCTTGTAGACTTTCTCTATGAAACAAACATTACTTTTTTTTCCCTACATCAAATGTATTTTTAAACTATTATATAAAATATATGCTGGGCCAGGGTTTAGCTCAGTTGGTAGAGTGCTCTTCTGGTCTCTCTGAGGCCCTAGGTTTG
Organism: Pedetes capensis; assembly: GCA_007922755.1. NCBI lineage: Eukaryota > Metazoa > Chordata > Mammalia > Rodentia > Pedetidae > Pedetes > Pedetes capensis. The sequence continues at coordinate 49,615 of VMDO01010837.1, forward strand.
ATCTCTAGCACCATGAAAATGGGAGAAGGACCTGGCAGCTCACTCCAGAAAACAATCCCCCCCAAAATCAGCCATTGAAAACTCTATGAATAGCAGAGAAAAACTGACATGGTGCTGGGTATGACACAGTGCCAGGTAGTGTTTTGTTCTGTTGTGCATAGGGTCACTATGAGTTGGACCCAACTCAATGGCACCTAACAACAATAAGATATATACACATATTGTTTAGAGAAAGTAGAAATTTCAGTTTTACAGTAATAAATGTGAAGTAAAATTCTAATCTGTTATCTGCTATGCCTTACGAAGATGCTCATTGATGGGGTGAGGGTTGCAATTAAGTCTATGCACTCAGACTACATAGGCATATATAACCTATATAGTCTACAGATGTTGGATTTTTATGTAATTGGAAATATACACAAAAATGTTCAGGTAAGAGTGATTGAGAACAAAGAATATATGTAAGCCAGGCAGTGTGGCCCACACCTGTAATGTCATGGACTCAGGATGCTGAGGCAGGAGGATCATGAGTTCAAAGCCAGAGGCAGGCTGTACAATTTAGCAAGATCCTATCTCAAAAAATAAATAAAAAATTAGAAGTGGGTTGAGGTGTGACTTAGCATTGGAGTGCTTGACTAGCATGTGTGAGGCCCCGGGTTCAACCCCTAGTACTGGAAAAAAAAAGTGTGTACAATGTAAATATTACCAATATGTTAGGGAGCTAAATAATACAATTAACCATATGAACCTTCCACAGAATTTTAGAAATAGAACACTACCAGTATTATTAAAATCCTTCATGCACTACTTCCAAAAGTAACAATACCATGTTGTTAGATGTCCCTGACTTTTTAAACCTCCCACACTCACCTCTGGGGTAATCATTATCTTAAATTATTTTGTTCTCATTCTCTTGCTTTGCTCTTTATTTTTAGCACATATATGTGTATTCTATACAACATACTGTTAGTTTTGAGTGTCATAGTGCATATATTTTCCTGAAAATTTTTTCACTCAATTTTATGAGATTCATAAATGTTGATGAAATTGTATTCTACTGTGTGACTTTACCACAGTTTATTTATCCATACTCCTGTCAATGGATATTTTGATTGCTTTCAAATACAACTTTTAGAGAAATTCTTTCTAAGAAACTTCTGGTACATGTATGTAAAAAGTGTCTAGAGAAATACCTTAGAAGGGAATTATTTTGCATAGGATAGATGGCACATATGCAACATTAGAAGATAAACCCTATTTTTTCCCAAGTAGTTATACTAATTATATTTTCACCAGCAGGTCTAAAAATTTTACATTCTAATGCTTCCTATTTTCAAACTTACTATTTTTCCCCAATATTATGAATGTAAAGTGATAAATTGTGGTTCTAATTAACAGTCTCATTACTAATGAAGATAAGCATCACCTCCAATGTTTATCACTCATGTTTCTTATTTGGGAAAATGTCTTTTCCTGTGTTTTGTCCATTTTTCTGTGGAGTAATTTATCTTTTGTTTTTAATTGACTCACAGGAATATATAATCAGGATTCTAGTCCCCCATCAGTTTAACTTCTCTTCAATTTATTGCTTTAACTTTCATTCTCTTTATTATAACTTTTAATGAACACATGTTCATATTTTTTAATTGATCTAATTCATCCATTGTTTCCCTTTATGATTAGCATGTTTTTGCATTTCACTTAGGAAATTTCAATCTTTAACTACCATGTAAGTCAGTAATCCCACTCTGGGTATATAGCCTAAGGAAATGAAGTCAGTATCTCAGAAAAGTGCACTCCTATGTTCATTGCTGCCTAATCCACAATATCCAAGATACTGAATCAATATAAGTGTCAAAAAACAGATGAATACATAAATAAAATGTGGTATATGTGCATAATGGAATATTATTCAGCCTTTAAAAGAAGGAAATCTTGCCATTTGTCATAACATGATAAACCTAAAGAACATTAGGCTAAAAAAAATAATAATAAGCCAGGCACAGAGAGACAAATACTGCATGATCTCGTTTATGGAATATCAAACACTGAAACTCGCAGTAGCAGAGAATAGAATGGTGGGTTCCAGGGGATGGGGAAAATGAGAAGACATTGCCCAAAGGGTACAAAGTTTTAGTTATGCAGAATGAATAAGTTCTGAAGATTTAATGTATCACATAATGACTATAGTTAAAATACTATATTAAATACCTGAACTTTGCTAAGAGGGTAGCTATTAAATATTCTCATCACTCTTGCACACACATACATGCACCCACAAAGACAATGATGTGACATGATAGGAATGTTAATTAATTTGATGGTAGTAATCATTTCACAACACATATGTATACCAAGTAACCATTTTGTACTAATCAAGTGCCAGTATATACAATATTTAATCTGTCAATTGTTTCTCAATAAATTTAGAAAAAGCCATTCTTCTTCTTTAACCAAGTCATAAAAATATTCTGCCATATCTTTCTCTAAACTTTCTAGAATTTTGTGTGCACACTAAAATTCATGATCCACCTGGAATTGAATTTTGTATATGACCTGAGGTAGGGCCCTAGTTAATATTTTTTCACTTAGATAACTATCTCAAGACTTAATCAAGTAACTGTGAATATATAGCAGTAAATCACCCCAAAGCATTATTATATTAATTAAAATATTAAACATCTGCCAATCTGGGTGGAAATACATACTTGCTCAGCTACATCCTTAGGTAAAACCCTGCAGATGCTTAGCCCCGTGAGGACTGTCAAAACACCACTTGCCATCATTTCTGCTACAGCTCATACAATAAGGGATATGAGGACACTTTTCTTTGGTAGTCAGTGAGGCAGTCTATCAGAAACTGGTCTACTCCTAGAATAACTGAAAACTCCCACCAATAGCCTACAAACTTCTTTATCCCCTTTCCACTGGACATCCTTAGAGAGAGCTTTTGCAGATAGATTCCTCCTGGCCCTCAGGGAAAACCTCTTAACTAAATAAGTAATAAACATTTCATTCACTTGTGGCACATGTGAGTGTGGCATTCTGACATTGTCTATTTAAAAAAAAAGAAAGAACACTGTGCCTAGCAGTTGTTGTTATTAGGTACCATCGAGTCCTGTCCAACTCATAGCCACCCTCATACGGTTTTCAGTGGCTGATTGTTTCTGGATTGTTTTGAGAGTGGACTGCCACCTGTTTCTCCCATTTTTGCAGTGCTGAGAATTGAACCTCTGTCTTCAGAAAGTGAGAAGCAAAAGCAGTACTCTACTGAGCTGAATCCCAGCCCACCTACTTGTTAATATCCCAAAAGTAATCCATCTTTTCCTGTTGATAACCTATGTGATTTCTATCTTATATTGGGTTTCTCGCTACATAAAATTCTTACCCTCCATTTTTTATTTCAGTGTTCAGGGTATTTTTTTTTCACCTGTGACTTTGATAGCTTCTTCCCCCTGGCTTGCATTCTTAATTTATTTTTCTTTCTTTCCCCAGTACTGGGAGATTGAACCCAGCACCTTATACATGATAAGCAAGTGCTGAATCACTGAACCGTACTCCCAGTTTGTTTTTTTGTTTTGTTTTGTTTTGTTTTGTTTGGAGGGGGTTGGTTTGTTTTTTGTTTGTTTTGTTTTGTTTTGTGTTTTGTTTTGTTTTATTTTGTTTTGTTTGGAGACAGGGAGACAGGGTCTCACTAAGTTGTGTGCTGCCTCTTCTCACCTCCAACTCGCAATCTTCCTACCTCAGCCTCCCAAGTTACTGGAATTATAGGCATGTGCCACAGCACCTGGCTTATTTCTTCATTTCTTAAGGTTATCAAACCCACTTATTTTGCACTTTGTCTGCTTATTTCAATTTCTGAAGCTTTTGAAGGTCTAGTTCTTTTTACTTTATTTAATTAGTTATTTCATTCGCTTGTTAGTTCTTTAACAAATTTACATTTTCTGCTGATCCTCATAAGTAGTGGTGATTTCTTGCTACCTTCACAAGTTTTCTTCTTTTTTTAATTTCTTAGCTACAAATAGGGCTGGGGGTTAGCTCAGTTGGTAAAGTGTGCTCCGTACTCTCTGAGGACCACAAAATGGTCTGAGGACCACTCTCTGAATACCACAAAAATGGGAGAAGAACATGGCAATCCACTCCCAAAGCAATCTCAAAACACTCAGCCATTGAAAATCCCATGAAGGTTGCTATGATTCGGACTCAATTCCACAGCACCTAACAACAAGCTACAAATAGTAGTCTCTTTGTACCAATTCTTAAAATAATAAAATGAATTTAGATTTTCCCATTTCTAGTACCTAAGGGCGACATGTTGTTGTTGTTAGGTGCCATCAAGTAGGTGTCCAACTCATAGGGACCTACATACAACAGGTGAAACACTATTGTCATGGTTCTCTGCTACTTACAGCGTTTTCAATGGCTCATTGTTTTTTGGGGAGTGGGTGGCCAGGTTCTTCTTCCAAGCCTACAGCACCTGGTGTTCCCAGGCGGTCTCCCATCCAAGTACTAACCAGGCCCAACCCTGCTTAGCTTCCAAGATCTGACAGGATCTGATGCCACAGCGGTAAAGCTGCAGGCCGGGTCTATTTAAAGTTATAACTCCCAGATTATATTTTTAAGCACCATGCAAATAAAGCATATCCAAACCTTGGGGCACATGGGGGCTAGTCAGTGATCACAAATAATCAGAAATATATATGGGTTCATTCACCACTACTCAGAACTAAGCCAACACAAATAACTTCCCTTGTCATGTGTCTCTAGAGCATTTGCAGGGAGTGTGGATGTGTGTGTAAATGTATATAAATGCACACTCACGTTAATTTATGCTTTGTTATGTGACCTTAACCTTCCTGGCTTTCCTCTTTATTTAGGGTGATCTTTGATCCAGTGGGGTCAAGGTCTTATCCCAGTACCACTTCATCACCTTTCTCTACCTCCAGCTCTAAGTCATGGAAATCCAGTTGCCCAGTGTCTTTGCTATTCACCACTTCTCTGGCTTTATGGCATACTCCTGACCTCAGTGGATTTTCTATACTTTTATAGCCTAAAAAGTATTTTTCAATTAATGTGCAATAAGAAGGTTCTTATGTGTTCTATAGCCTGCAGCTGTAGTCCTGTGGCATCTGATCCTATCAGATCTCAGAAGCTAAGCAGGGTTGGGCCTGGTTAGTACTTGGATGGGAGATTGCCTGGGAACACCAGGTGCTGGAGGTTTGGAAGATGGACCCAGAAACCCACTCCCAAAAATCAATCCACCATTGAAAATCCTATGAACAACAGAGAAGCACTGACAACAATGTTTCCCCTGTTGTATGTAGGGTCACTATGAGTCAGATACCTACTTGACAGCCCCTAACAAAAACAACAATGTGTTCTAGACCACCATAAAAGCCAAAAAAAAAAAAAGCCTGTAAATATTGAGTCATTTACTTCACTAAAATGTAAGTATCCTGAGAGCAGGACTCTCATCTCACTGCCTGGAATATGCTTCTCAATTCTGATCACACTTTAGATCTGATCATACTTCGGATCACATCCAATGCATTGCAGCCTTGCAGCTGGCATGTGACCCAGCATAGACACATTTTAAAAGCTCTTTAGAAAATTTTAATGAGTAGCTAGGATTGAAAAACAATGACCTAGAACATACCTTTGAAAATATTTATTCAATGAATTAATGGATTTTTAAAAAATACTACTTTAAGGAAAGATTGGCTATTTTCTGAGGGAATCAAGTCATTGGGAAAGATGCATAGGTCCTTTGAGTAGAGGTATAAAAGGTCAGACTGAGAGAGGGAGGATTTCAGCAAGCTTCTCTCTATCTGGGCCTAGTCAGCAGTTCTTAACCAGCCAACATGCACAGATTACCAAGTGTCATGTTTGGCAGTGTACTTTGGCAGGCCCCACCTAGATCAGACAGGCATGGGTATGGGTTCCTTCTCCAGATCACAGAGCCCTGGCCATCCTTGTGTATATAAGAGAGTTATATGAAAGACATTTTTCTTTTCTTCCAGCCAGATCAATTTCAGTAGTTGATCTTACTGAACCATGATCTCAGTTAAAACTAATCCCTAAATTTATACTTAAATGAACCAAAGAAAAAGAGTAGGCATAGAGTGAGCACAAAAAAAGAAAGACAAGCTAAAAGTGACTCACTCAGGATTCGAACATTCTTTCTGGATAACATGATCCTAATATCTCTTTCTGAAAGCCCTGGCTCCCAGAATCTCCAGAAAGGTATGAAGCCCATATTTCATTTTTAACTAATTGATTTCTTCCACAGACATTTCATAGTTCCTTAAAAACTTGAAGTAATTTCATCCTTTACTTGACTAACCTAACAAAAATAATTGAGAGATGACCAGAAGTTCTGAATCATAAAATTAACATTTAAAGTAAAAGGATGGGTTGGTTTATAAAGCTAAAAGAAAAGGAAAGAAACTGAGAAAAAAATGTATTTTCGACATGAATATATAAACACATTATGTTGTTAACAGTATTTAACAATTTATTTTCCAGTGACAACAGGAAATTATTTACAAAAGTTTATCTAGCTCTTAACTTTTCAATTATATGTGGTTATAATGTTGAATTGATATAAAATTAAGGAAAATATTGATTGGAAACATTTGAAATATAGATGAAGTCATTTAGTTAGGTAGAATATTAAAAGTTGCACTTTGTTTCATATATCTAAGGAACATTTAGAAACTCTAACAATGGAATTTATAGCAATATATCCTATTTGATTATGCAAGTCAAATTTCTGACTAGATTGTTTTTTCAGTCCTAGAGGTTAAACCTAGGGTCTTGCACATGCTAAGTGTGCACTACCAGTGAACAGCGCCCCAACTTCCTCCCCTACTCCTTTTTTAATTTTTAATTTTGAGACATAGTCTCATTAAATTGTGCAGGCTGCCTCTGACCTTGAACTTACCATCTTTCTGCCTCAGCCTCCTGAGTTTCTTGGATTACAAGCATATACCTTGGGACCAGGCAAAGTTTTCTTTTTTCTTTTTATTTCTTCCTTTCGTTTTTGTTTTTGTTTTTGTTTCATTTTGTTTTTGGTGATGCTGGGGACAAAAAGCAGGGCCTTGCATATGCTAGGCAAGTGCTCTACCACTGAGCTGCATCTCCAGCTCTGATTACTCTTAAATAATGGGTTACTCCATTCTAATTTATAATAAACATGTTGAAAATGTATTAAATTTAATATAACCTTTTATTGTAACTCTATTTAAGACACTGTAGGAAAATATCTCAGTGTTATTCTGCACTTTCTGAGGACATAGTTTCAATCCTCAGCATGGCAAAAACGGGAGAAGTATGTGGCAATCCACTCCAGAAGCAATCCTCAACAATCAGCCATTGAAAACCCTATGAGGTTTGCTATGAATTGACCCGACTGGATGGTACCTAACAACAGCAACAAAAATGCAATAAGGAGAAATTTTACAAATAACAATTAGCAAAATCTGCAAACAAATATCAAAATATATAATTTTTTAACTATATATAGAGGAAAAATGTAATTGGGAGAGAATACTCATCTCTTCTTGCAGCCGTACCACTGTGGCAAGATCCCCTCAGATCTCAGAAGCTAAGCAGGGTCAGGCCTGATTATTACATGGATGGGAAACCACCTGGGAACACCTGGTGCTAAAGGCTTAGGAGAATGACTCAGCAACCCACTCCCCAAAAGCAATCAGCCATTGAAAACCCTATGAATAGCAGAGAAGCATTGGCAATACTGTTTCACCTGTTGTATCTACTGTCACTATGAGTAGGACACTGACTCGATGGCACCTAAAAATAACAGCTCATCTCTTGTCTAAGAGCTATTTGATGGCACCTCTGAATTATTTTTAAGGTTTAGTTTTTTAAGTCTCCTTGATAAAGATGAAACTCTGAAAATAAACCAGCATGAGGAGATAGCAGGCTTTTTTTTTTTCTCTTTATGCCTATGATTCCATATTTGAAGGTCCTAGAATTAATCAACAGTAAATGGTGACTTGCACTTAAGTTTGGTTACAAGAGTGGAGCTTCCCATCTGTTTTTTTCTGGATGAGTCTCACATAACAATTTTCTTTATCATTAATTAAGTTGCTGCATCTCAGGGTTGATCTAGCCCACTTAAAATTTAATCATCTTTTCCCAAACTAATTTTATTTCTTAAAGCCAAAATTATAATATCTACTTTGAAAGAAACAAATTCTATGAACACCTTATTATACTAGTCAGATCACTCCAGGAAAAAAGAAAGAAAGAATTTAACAACATCTTCAAGCTGCTATTGCTTAAAAACAGTATTTGAACTGCAATTTGAGCATATTTCTACCCTTCAGACATTACAAACAAGCCTTAACACCCTACTGTGAGGACAGCCTGAGGGCCCTAGAAGTAAGAGTTTAGATGTGATTAAAGGATTGAAGTCTCTGCCTTGAACTGACAGATTACTTTTTGCTAGATTTTCTCTGTTAATTCCAGGCTTGACAGCTCCACCATAAATTAGTCTAAATTATGGCAAGTTTCCACAAGGTTGACCTTTGTCTCATAAAAAATCATAAAGTTCTCTTGAAAATGCTGACATTTCTATCACAAAGTGTTACTCTGGTTTGGTAGAAATCTGAATAAGATAACAAAGAAAACAAAAAGCTGGAGTGATAGCAATTCAGACACACAAACTGAGCCATTGGGGAGAATGTGCCTGACTTCTGTGGTTACTGATGTCTGAGCCTTGGTGTTTGTCTTTTCGGAGCTCATGACAATGTAATTACATCCTGCCTGCCCAATTTTTCTCATAACTGAAGTTGATAAATGTAAACTACAGTTTATGATTGTGAATCATAGCCTGAAGCAATGTGGCATGGACATTGATTGCAGAGAAATATAAATAGCTGATGATAATAGATTGACTGAATCTGAACCTTATCACAGACCAGTTAGGACATCACAGAATCAGCCAATTGCCTAAAATCAACCTTAGCTCCTCAGGAAGAGAATATACATACAGAGCAGACAGGTCCAATGGGCAAGTAAAGGCTATCTAACCTCATTAGCCTTACTCATACTCACAGGATGAACATTCTTCTACAAATTATCCCTCACTGGAGTCCTGAGAGCGGGCATCAGAAGTAAGGGGTGGGTAACATTTTCTATTTTTTCTGTCCTTGGTAATTTATGCAACCCTCATTTTCATTGCTAATATTGTATTCTTATGTTTGGAGCCAGCACCTAACAACAACAACAGCAACATCATCATTCTTGGGCTGGGATTTAGCTCAGTTGGTAGAGTGCTGCTCTGCAGTCTCTGAGGTCCTGAGTTCGATTCCCAGCACCACAAAAAATGGGAGAAGGATGTGGCAACCCACTCCAAGGCAATCCCGAAACAATCAGCCATTGAAAACCCTATAAGGGTCGCTATGAGTCGAATAGGACTCGACAGCACCTAACAACAACAACAACAATGTTTGGAGCTTTCTGGTTCTGTTAACTACAAAACCTAGAGATAGGTTTTCATTTGCATTCTGTTCATATCATTAGGGAGCTAAACAGTCAAAATTGAACACATACACACATTGTGTTAAGTCACCTTCAGATCTTCAAAGAAAAATGTTAAAGGTGATAAGATCAAAGGAAGTGGAGAGATAAATGGGAATAAATATTTATTGGAAATAATATTTTCTCCAAAACTATTTCTACATGGTTATTGCTGTCCATAAATATGCATGCAAACCCAGAGCAATGAGGCCCAATCTGATCCTCAGATGCATTTTATTTGGTCAACCCAAGATTTTAATTTTTTTTTCGGTACTGGGGGTTGAACCCAGGGCCTCCCGCTTGCATGCTTTGCAAATGCTGGGCCCCCGGCCCATTTTTTTTTTTTTTTACTTTTTGAGATAGGGTCTCACTAAATCACACAGACTGCCTCTGGTCTCGAACTTGTGGTCCTCCTGCCTCCGCCTTCTGAGCCTCTGGGATCATAGGCATGCGCCACCATGCCTGGCGATTTTCATTCTTTTTTGAGTACTTTTTTATGGAGCCTTAACTATCCATATGGATGTGTTTCTCACCACGTCCTGTTGTCTTATACAGAGACACTGCCACTTGCTTGGCAAACAAAAGCATCTGGGTTATAACCTCCTGGTCTACATAACCCAAAGGACTGATCAGAAAACATTGATTCTTTGCAGGATATATGATATTCTTTACTAGGTGTATATTATACACCAGATTCTGAACCTGAACAAACAAAAGAATAGATATTATAATTCTAAGCAGTGGCACCTACCAAAAAGAAGAATAAATTAGGACAAGGGGAAGAGAATGAGAATACAGCCACTTTAGAAGGGATGGCCTAAGAGGACTTCTTTGGGGGTATCTGAGCAGGAATTAAATTATGAGAAGGAGTGATCCATGTAAATATCTGGGGAAAATATTCCAGAAAGAAGAATAGCAAGTGTAAAGACCTAGAGGAGAAATAGGAAGTGCAGTGTGGGCCACTCAAAGTGGACCATGATGGAAATTGAAATAGGAGACTTGGGCAAATGCCCTATTGTTTAGGTCTTCTAGGCTATGCTAAAGCAATGGGAAGCTACTAGAAGATTTTGGGCAAGAAAATCAAGTAAGTTAACCATATGATAATGAATAGATAATTTTAATTCCCAAGGAATGCATAAATATTTGAAATTCTTAAAAATATTTGCAAAATTAAACAACTCCCTTGAAAGTTTATCTGCATTATTAATCTACTCAACTAATCAATATAAGTTAGATAGCACTGAAACCTTGTATTCTGTAAAAATCGTATGCTAAATTCTCTCTAGGATCTAAGGGTCAATTAATCCGTAGTCCTCAGCTCAAAGAATCTAGACACAACTAACACAGAGTCACCAGTCACAGAGTATCACTCTGCTATGCCTTCAAAATGCATAATTTCTCTTGCCATGATTTTTTAAAAGATTTAAGAACCTTAGTTTTGTTATTGATTAATATAGATGGTATGTGCATGTGCTTCTAATGGAACTTGTGTATAATTTTCCTTAACTATTTTATTAATTACATCATTTTAAAGAAGAATCTGTTCTCAGATTGTGGTATGAAAGTTCACAGCTCCAATGGAAAAAAAAAGGCCAAAGATCTTTGAGATGGGTTTAAGAAAACAAGTCTTTTCATCACTGCCAGCACCTCCTTAGCCTGCCTAAAGCTCATGTCAATTTTGACACTCAGGAAATAATTTCTGTGTGGAGGAAATAAGAAACCAATCTGCATCCTGTTGCAGTAACCCAACAAAAGAGTGTTTGTTCATTATTCCAATTCTGAGGATCACTTCATAATTGTGGAGTCACATCAAATTAGTGTCTTGGTTTCTGTTGTGCTGTTTTGTAGAATCCTAGTGTGACTTACAGGGTCTATGGAACACTCAACAAGAACAGACTTGCTTAAATACAGCAGAGACAGGACCAGAGACAGGGAGAGACCCCAACAAAGTCACAGAAAGAGTAAAGTTCATCTCACATCCAGCTCTCACTCATCTAGTGCTCTTGGATAATCATCACAAATACTTTGGGAACTCCACAAAGCCCTCACCCCAGAAAGCCATTCATCAGAATTGTCCGGGGTTCTACCCATTTTCCATAGAGCTAGCTCTCTGATAAATTTTATCAAGTCTGTGTACTATGGCATTTCCTTCTCAATAATGTAAATTATTTTTTAAAGGGAGGTTATAGCGGAGCATGATGGCACAGACTTATAATTCTATCCACTCTGGAGGCTGAGACCAGAGGCAGCTTGCCCAATTTAGCAAGACCCTGTCTCAGAAAATAGAAAATAGGCTGGGAGTGCAGCTCAATGATGGAGCACTTGCCCTGTGTACATGAGGCCTGTGTTTAACTACCAATACTGAAAACAGGAAAAGTAAGGGGGCGTTATACCATATCCAAAGGAATAACTCAAATGGTGGAAATTCTAGACTTATTGGCAGGCATCTCAAGAGTTATGGAAAAGAGACTTTTTAATTCCTTTGGAACACCATCACTTGATGCCTAATGTGAGACAGAACAGACACATGGTTGTTGGGCACATAGTAGTGCCTATGACCCTGGCTTCATGACTGGAGGGCTGTTCACTAGTTAATCTTCATTCAACCACTACTACAGTGTGGCAGGAACTAAGTAGGAAAAATGAATCGGTCAGTGTGCTATTGCAGTAACATGAAGCCTGAACTAACAGGTCCCTGATGTGGTGCGATGGAAAGTCTGAAGACCTGGGACTTCACCTCCACTGCTTGAGGAAGGAGAGTATGGGTAGGTCTCTCTGCCTCTTAGACTCTTACATCATCAATAAAATCCCACAGTTTTGGGGAAACTTATACTTAAAATATATGTTAAAACATTTTGGAAACTGTAAAGCACAAGGCAAATGATCCTATTTTCATTTTAAGCAAAAATAGAATAAGGACAGGTGAAATTGTTTGCTTGTTTCTGTATCTTTCTTAGCAATCTGTTATTATTTTGGCTTACTTCTTGAGGATGAGCTCAGAACTTTCTGAGTAAATGTCTAGGGTTGGCCTTCATGCTTTGTCCTCTCCTTCCCTTCTGATTCTTAGATTGTCCAGGGCTTTCTCTTGTCATACAGTAGGTTGGATGCCTTGATTCCAAAGGGGTCTTTTGTGTGTTGTGTCAAATTGACTGTCCGAGTTCCATATTGCTTCCTCCTTATAAAAATTACTCAGAGAATTAGAGTAATAGTTTTTCCTTCATTTTGTAAGTATGGATTAGTCTAATGATACTTTTAAAAAGAAAGTATTTTCTTATTTGAGTTTCATGAAAAAGTAGTGGAGTGAAGGTGGCTCTTATTCTTTGGGTTGTTTTCAGAGAGAAAAAGAGCCCATTATAAGTATAAATATAATAAACAGCATCCTGATATAATCTGATGAGGGGAGTGTAACATTGTGTAGTCTTTTTGTCAGGGAGCTCCATGGAGTAAATCTTCACAGACTTTCAGGAGGGATATGGGGGGCATCCAGTTCAATCCAATCATCATTCACAATATGTGAGAAACATGATTTAATCTGCAACATAACCTGCTTGCAATACCATGCCTAATCTCATCTCCTTATCTGAACCACTCTTCATACTTAATAAATGTTAACCAAGCACAATGCATAATTACCCCACTATCTTTTCCCAAGAATTACTATCTATTTTACATTGTTATTATTTTGATCATTTATTTTGTGTTGTTGACAGTTAAATAGCATTTGGATGTGAGGGGAATGTCTATTTATCTTTTGGGGATCCCCCACTGTGCCCAGGGAAGGGCAGAACATAGAACAGACCCTAAATAAATATTTGTGCTTGACTGAGCAAGAGGAATACAAGGATGTTTCTAGGATAAATTGTTACACTTATTTTCTTAGAAATATGATGTAATGATATTAAATAATATTAAGTAACACTATTTCTTTTATTTTTACAAATTATCTTCCAAGCCTTTTTCGCATATATATATTTTTTTTTTTGTCATAGTGTACTCACCACTTTGTATTATGAAATTTCATTTGTATTTGCCATAATCATTTCAATAATTCTGTATAATCTTCATGATTATTGCTGTTAACTACATAATGATATACAGCATAGTATTCCTTCACAGGGTAAACTAATAGTTCTGTTGAACTATTCATTCATTATTAACGTTATAGCCTTTTTGCATTTATTTCCTTCATAGGTAGCTCTGAAGTGAAGACACCCATAGTAAAGTTATTTTTTTCCTTTTGAATTAATTCATTAAGAATTATCTGAGGCATACGTTAATGTGGTTGAAAAACACAGTGTTTTTACTGTTTCACATAAGGTTTTGCAAGACCTTCTATAATCATTTAGAATATTTTTAGCAAGACATAGAGTACACTCTCAAGTGAGCTTTTAGTGAGCTGGCCAAAATTATACCCCTTGGTTTCATACCCAAAAAAGCATCACCTCCATTTCCTCCTCCTAAAATTTATTGAACAACTATGCTGTGCTAGACAATGTATTAATTGTTTTGCATGCCTACTTATCTGACAGATACCATTATTCTCCGCTTACAGACCAGAGTAGCCCCTTAGTATTAAATGACCTAAAGGTCAATTTTATATTCAAATACACAACCAGGAGTTCTAATCCACATCTGTTTTACACTCACCTAATTGTCTCTCTGCCTTTTGTCTTCAATCATTTCATTACTTAGAAAAGTATTTCTCAAAACATAGCACTGATGGAAAGCAAAATAATTTTATAGTATGCACAGCTACACATTCATTTTAATGAGCATGAGAAAAATATTGAAACAATTATGTTTTAGGTATATTAGACTAAAAATATTACTAAATTAATTTCACTTGGATCATGTGGCTCAAATTACATTTCTGCTACAAGTACTAACTTAAAAGACAATTGAGATTCATTACATTGTCTGGGACCTTGGAACAGAATTCTCTATAAGACTTCATTCAGAATGGTCAAAGCCAACCCCAAGATCTTGTCTTCATTCACACCATGACTCTATACTCCAGCCTGAAATAGGAACTGTCCAAAAAAATTTAATAGTCCCCATGAAGAAAAGACAGCCAAAGGATTATCAATGTGTTGAATAATTTCCTGATAGTATATATTAATCCTTCTCTGAACTACTACACCCATAAGATGCAGCTGGATACTAGCACCATTTTTAAGTTAAAGGATAACTTTAAAAATACATGTGAATATATGTATTTATTTGCATGTAGGTAAACCAATATAATTTTCATATATGCATCTTTTACAGTCACTTACCATATATAATGTAATGGTGTCTATAAATATAAAAATTCAAATTCAGGCATAATACAGAATAGAATCTTCAATGAAACATGATCATAGTTTTGCATATTTTTTGTATATGCCACTTGGCACGGGATATGATTTGTAACAACTACTTAACATAATCCCTCAGGATCTGAATTCTTAAGAATTTAAAATCTATTTTAAAGGTCCAAAACTACACTGAGTTTATTTTGCTAGGGGGAGGGTAGGTTTTCTGCATACCACTGTTATACTCAAGCTTATTTTACTTTGCATCTTTCCAAAGCTATATTAAACAGTATGAAATTAACCTCTCTTGTTTCTCCAGCAGGAGTAAACAATTCAATAGATACTCAATTTTCTTTCAGTTCATAAATGTAGTATGTTCCCCACTGTGTCGAAGTACCCGCTCTAGTTTGTCTCCACAGTTAGCTGATGACAGATAAAGGTTCTGCTACCTTTGTGTGTTTCATGCAACCAAAGCAGTTGACACAGATCTGTAACAACTCACCTGGGCAGCTCTGTCAGGGTAGCGGAGAATTAAAATGTAGCAGAGAGTTAAGTAATATTTTTGAATGGTATTTTAACCATGTCCACTCAGATGGTGATTTAATCTCCAGAATTTCAGCCCTCCCACACAACAAATTGTTCCCTTTCAGCGGCACAGTGGGGAGAACAGAGCAGGATACCAGCTGGCAGTTGCTGCCATGGAATACTACCTACAAGAACGGATCGGAAGTCGTGGGTCACTACTCACATCTCAGAAGGACTTTTTAGGATGGCATCTGAGCAGATGTAAGGGCACTTTTAATTAAATATAGACTCAAAAATCTGTTGCAAAGTTTGCTGTGACACATTCTCTCCGGAGACCTGGAAATTCATAGCTAAAATTAACTTTAGAACAAAAGGGTTTAGAGTCAAGGATAGTGCTTCAAAGGGCCGAAAATGCTAACATGGTAAGGTTGCAGGTCTGTAGACAAGACTTCTCTTTCTATAAGTCTCTGTGTTTGTGTGTGTGTGTGTGTGTGTGTGTGTGTGTGTGTGTGTGTGTGTGTGTATTTACAGGCACTGAAAATAAAAGGATAAAGTCATACTTCAGATCTTTCTCAAATTTTTATTCTTCTAATTATTATTTTTTATTTATTTTGCCATACTGGGAAGATGAACCCAGGGCCTCACATGTGCTAGGCAAGTGTTCCATCACTGAGCTGCATCCCCAGAGCCATACCCTCAGCCCCTTTTTAACTTATTTTTAGACAGGGTCTGCTAAATTGCACAGGCTGCCTCTGCTTTGTGCTCACAATCCTCCTGCCTCAGCCTCTCAAGTTGCTGGGGTTACAGGCATGCACCACAGTTCCTGGATCCAAAATTAGTAACATCAGCTATTGAGATAAAATAAAACCTTCCAGATTTTATATCCAGATAGAAGTGGTAAAGAATTAACTCATATTGTCTGTTAGTGATTTCGGACATTCTCAGATTTTTAAATTTTTCGAAAGAAATTATATGGCATTATTGTGAAGTAACTATTTCAAGACATTTCAACTCGTTTTGACCATTAAAGCTGTGGATCTCTAACATTAGTCATTTAAAATCTTATTTTAGTATTCCAAGAAACCTAGGTTTCTTTGTCAGAGTTACTGTACAAAATCTTGATTAAATATTCATAAATTGATTAAAATGTATATTGCTTGCTTTATCTATTGAATAAGCACATATTCATTAGTCTTCTTTTACAAAGGGCTGCTAAGCAGGAATGATGACTTTTATCTGTTTTCTCTGTGTCTAGAACTATGGATGTATAATAAATGTTTAATGACATCAAGCCGTATGATAGATCAGTATTGTCATACAACTATAATGGGCAAAGAGGCTGTACCCTGAATGGAGACTTGGAGTATTTTAGACCTGCACCTGCTCAAAACAGGAAATGCAGATCTTAAAGTTTGCCCAAAATGGATTTTTTTCATATAAGATGTTAAGAAATAGAGGTAGGAAATAGAAACATGCAGATTTGTAACTCCTTATAGTACACTAATCAGCTAAATGTCTAACACTAGCACACCTAGTCTTACCAGACACCCAGTAAATAACTATGGAGTGAATGCCTATTGTTTTAGCCTTACAGTCTTCATTTACAAACATGGTCAAGTTTACAGTCAGAAAAGTGGTTTCCTGTGTGAGTCTTAAATCCTAGGATGCCTTTGTGCACGTGGATCCCTGAGCATCATAACCAATCCTGGAATGTCAATAGTATTCTTACAGAATGAGAGTTCCTCTCACTTGTAAAACTGTTTGATGTTACCATAAAATAAAAATATACACTATATGAGCCATTCAAAATTTCTCATTTCTCTAGTCTACTGAGGTTACTCCATTCTAAGATCTTTAAATAAAAATGGCTAAAACATTCACTTAACATATAACAGGAAACTCCTTATTCTATCCCCATATTCCCATTATTTCCAGAGTTCTTGTAGAATTTTTCTATCTCCTCATTTCCTCTTATTCTAATTTCCTGCATTTACTGTCTTCCTTCTGTCTCTCCCCTCTTTGCTGTTCCTTTCACTCTCCCCCACATGAACCTAAATATGTGCAACACAGATGAATCACATGTGTGCAAAAATACATTTTTCTTTTTTTTCTTTACCCCTCCTCACACACAAAAAAAAATTTAGCCCAAGTTTCTCATTTTACCTTACTGCATAACAATCCTTTGTGGTAAATTCTGTTGCTAACTTCATTTTAAACAATAGGAAACTGAGAGAGGGAAGTTCAGTAAGTCATCTAAAGTTTCAGTCACTATATGAAGTGCTAGAAATTGAACTGAATACACTTAGTCTACTCCTACCTCTGATTTCAAAGTCCTTGTAATCTGCTGCCTCCTTCATTAGAGCTGCCATAGAAAAATATGTGCACAGTGGTCCTTCCATATCTATGGATTCCTCATCTACAGATTCAATCAACCACAGATCAAAAATATTTGAAAAAACTGTGTCTATGTACTGAACATCTAGAGAGCTTTTCATGTCATTATTCACATGGTATTAGGAATTGTAAGCAATGTAGAAATGACTTCAAGTATACAGGAAGATGTGCACAAGTCCTATGCAAATGCTATGCCATTTTATATAATGGACATGAGCATCCATGGATTTTGGCATCCACAGATTTTGGTATCCATAGGCATCTTGGAACCAAACCCCCCCAGTTATAGAGAGATGACTGTACTAATAATGAGCATTCACTGAGTTCTGTCTATATAATAGCATTCTTCTGAGTCTTTTACATGTATTATTTTACTTACTCTTTATATCAGGAATATGACACTTCCCCTATTATTATGATAATTTGATGAATGAGAAACCCAAGGCCCAAAAGGTTAAGTAATTTGCCCATAATCAAATGTCTAGTATATAATAGTGTCAGATTCAACTTCTGGTAGTCTAAAAACAGACAATATTAAAATGTGATTGATATACAATCAGTTGTACATATTTTAATTATACAATTTGTAAATTTTGACTTATGTAAACTTCAGTGAAATCATCACTACAAACTAAGTAAAAATACCCATTATGCCCCAAATTATCTTCATGCTCACTGAACAGTTCTCTATTTCTATAGATTAGTTTGGGGAATGAGGTTTAATTCAGTTGGTAGAGTGCTCTAAGGCCCTGAGTTCCATCCCCAGCATCACAAAAAATGAGAGAAGGGCCTGATGGCCCACTCCCAAAATAATCAGCCATTGAAAACCTTACAGAGAGAAAAGAAGCACTGATATAGCGTGAGGCATGGCACAGTGTTTGGTATTGTTTTCCTCCATTGCAGGGTGGCTACTAGTCTCACCAGATGGACTCAACAGCATCTAAATGCAACAACATAGATTAGTTTACATTTTCTAGAGTGTTATACAGGGCTGGGGTTTAGCTCAGTTAGCAGAGTGCTGTTCTGTGCTCTCTGAGGCCCTGGGCTTGAACCCCAGCACTGAAAAAATGGGAGAAGGATGTGGCAATAAACTCCTAAAGCAATACCAAAACAATCAGCCATTGAAAACTCTATGAATAACAGAGAAGGCCTGATACGGTGCCATGCAGGGCACAGTGTCAGGCACTCCATGGACTCAAAAACAACAAGAGTTTTATACAAGTGGAATTTATATACCATGCCCCTTATATTTCCATGTGAATTTTAGAATGAGATTAACAATTTTGAAGAAAAGACAGAGGAGGGGGAGAAAGAAGAAGAGGCTGGAAGTAGGAGGAAAAGGGGAAAGGGAGGGGAAAAGGCGGAGCAGGGTGCACAGGGAGGAGGAGGTGGAGGAGGAGGGGAAATGAGGAGAGGGAAGGAGGAGGGTGAGGAGAAGGAAGAAAAATGCTCAGCTTTTTTAAAGATTATGAGAGGAAGGAGTTGATTGAGATTGCATGGAATCTATCAATAAATTTGAAGAGGATATCGAGTCTTGTAACTCCATTTATTAGGTCTTTCCAAGTATTTAAATCTTCTTTAATTTCTCCCAATAATGTTGTATATTTATTTATGTTCAGGTGTTGCATACATTTTGTCAAATTTAACCATACATATTTCAAATCTTTGATCCTATTTTGAATGGCATTGGCTTTCAGTTAATTTTCCAATTGTTTGTTACTCTTATTTAGGAATGCAACTGAGTTTGTATGTTGATCTCATACTCTTCAACTTTGCTAAATTCCCTTATTAACATACTTAACTGGAGATGTACTCTAAAGAACTTAGCGGGTGGCCTTGGGTCACTAAAACCCATATCCTTGTATAGGTACATACAGTATGTGTAGGTATTTCTTTTTGCTACAAGCAGATTTATGTTTTAGTTTAAACATTTAAAAATATTTTGTCTGTTTTGGTTTCAAAATATATATTTATTAACATCTCACAAACAATACAAAAACTTGTGTTACAATTTACTAAATTGACAGTAATTTGAACAATCTTTGGTACTTAAAAATCACTTCTCAATATTTTTAACTGAAACCATTCAATTATGCAACTAAATGAAAAGCAAAATATAAAATACTAAGTTTCAAAGTTAGTGTTACACTTTGTTCATAGCACTTTGGAACACTTTAAACAGACAGGCTTTTTGGCTGAGTATACAAATAAAATTGTAAGACACACTTATAAATTGCCTTTACTAAAAAGCAGTACAGACGTGCAAAATGCATCTGAAGGTCTCAAGTCCTTGTCCTAAAACTGCCCAATGTTTTAGGAAATACAGTTATCCGTGTGA